>WOGN01005142.1:0-13457 GCA_015342105.1 Leptinotarsa texana | reverse complement strand
GAATTTAGATTATTTTAACTATTTGCTGAATTGTTGTCTGAAATCTTTTGAAGGGATTGAATTACATCAGTTTCATTGAATCATGTGGTGCTCTGAAATCACCATGGAAAACAGTTGCTCATTGATATTTACTGTCAACCTGACAATATTGTTGAAAGATCTTGTTGTATTAACCCTCAGACCAGTTTTCATTGCATTTGTTGTTTCTAAGTATTGCTGTTCTTTGAATCACCGTTGTTACTGTTGTTTCTGCCGTGTTTTTGTTCCCATTGTGTTTATTGTTCTTGTACTTGTGTTGGATATTGTTCCTGTGTTCCAGTTGTTTTCTGTTCGTGAATTCCTGTTCATATTTTAATATTTTGAAGTTCCTATTTTGACTGATATCAGCCCATTTTGTTTGACAAAGCACTTCAAGCAAGAATTGAAATTGTTTTAATTGTTGGTGTAGGGCTGAGGTTTTATCGTGAAGCGGCCGCTGAATTTAATGAAAGACACCCGCTAGAGGTAGCTGTACACCCTGGAACTGTATGAACTATATTCGTGAGCACCGGCCAAGTAACAAAGGACAGAAAAATTGTAAAACATCATATTGATAATGATACGATATTGGCGGCTCATCAAGCTGATCCTAGAATTAGTTTGAGAAACTCAATGTGAGCTGCAAAAATATGGAGGTGTTCAAAGAGGCATAAAATGCATGCGTTCAAACCCAAATTTTTACATACTTTGCATGAGGGAGATGAAATCCGCTGTATGGAGTTTATGGATGCAGGGAAATTATCTCCATGACAGGAATTTTTTAAAGTATATCTCAAACAGTGATGAGGCTACCTTTACCAAGAATGGTGTTGTATCTTCCCAGAACATGAGGTTTTGGGCTGAACAATTTCCAAATTGGGTGGTGAATTATAGACACTAAATATCTCAGAAAGTTAATGTGTGGTGTGGTATCCTGAACGAAAATATTATCGGGCCATTTTTTTTTTAGATCAAAATTTAAACGGACGACTATTTGTAGCCCTCTCGTAGTATGGCCACCACGATCCCCAGATTTAACTCCACTGGATATTTATTTATGGGAAAATTTGAAAAATAAAGTTTAGATAGGCCAACAAATAAGGAAGATCTCCGTGTAAGAATTATACAAGCGTGTAGAAAAATTACACCTAGAGAACTGAGAAGAGTTGGAGGAAATAAAAGAAGGCGCATAGAAAAATGTGTACCATTGGGGGGAAATTTCATAGAAGGTACGAAAATATAAAATTGTCAACATTTAAATCATTTGAAATTGATTGTTTTGTTTTTTAATTAAAAATGTGATTTTGAAAGTAGTACTTCGAAAGAATTTTGAACTACATAACATTTTTCGCCATGAAATATCCTTATTTTTTTTCAATAATGGAAAAATGAGAATATGAACTAACATTAACTTCACTAATTACATGTTTCCCTTCCTCTTACAAAATTACCACTTTCTCTCTTATTTAGAAGGAATAACTTTCCTGACAACAAAATGAAAAATAAATTATTTATGTGAAAACAACAGTCGAGTTTCTCTTAAAGAATTTCGTTCATGTTTTGATGTCAAAACCAAAAAAAAATCTACTTCAATTATTACGGAAGATACGGGGGTGTTTCCATGAGAAGTGAAACAAATTCTGATTTTTCAGGACTGAAACTTTTTCAGGAAAAAAGTGTAATCGTAGTAAGTTGGTAGTCCTGATCGCGAATCTGAAATAATTTTGAGGCTATTTCGCCCCCTAATATGTTTTACCGTAAAAATGGGGTGTTCCATCGCGAGTGGCGGACAGTGTATATCACTTTGGCCAACCCCATTTAGGTGGTAGGTGTATTTCGAGCATTTCCATCAGTCCAGAGAGTTTCATCGTTCTACCTCGAATATTATGGAAGATACGGGGGTGTTTCCATGAGAAGTGAGACACACTGTATTTGAAGCACATTTCTACAGCTAAACTCATAAGAGATACATCAGACCGCAGAGAGGGGGATGTCTCACAGACGAGACGGTAGATATTTCTAGAGGTGAAAGAATTCCGAAATTATACTTTGGACGAATTTATTCAACCACCCATTATAAATTCTAAGTATTATGTTTGCGTTAGCAGTGAAATATTATACATAAACGAGTCTCTGACGATGTTATCGTAGCAGATAACAACAGATGTTTGAAATGTTTGTATGACAGCGATTTTTCAAGAGCTCGTTCTTATACCTACAGCTCAATGCCCTGAAGACAAAGAAATAAAAAAGAAACTATTCAGAATCACAGTTATATTTTAAATTACTCGTTTGAATAACTCCATTTCGTATTCGTGCAGATTTGGTAGTGTAATTGACTGCCATATTTCGGATGATTTCAAAAACATATGCCATATTAGACCCACTCATATTTACATATACCGCTTCAAATATAGGAACTTGTCAAAAATGTCATTGATTTATTATCATTTCACATACTCATGATTCTTTCTGTACGCATTACATATTCTTGAAGGGTAATTTCCAGCACAAGCTGAATAAAGATATCTCATATTATTGTTCCAACAGCTCCCCTTAAATAATATAGTTAGGGAGCTAAATAATTTCGTTATTCAATAATCATTTCTGAGAAAATAGAGACTCAAATAACATGGTGATAATTGAAAATACTTCTGAATACTACTAACTCAGATCATTAAAATCAATAATGAATTCATTTCTACCATTTATATGTGTCCAATAAGTGTCCACTCGTCATATAATCTTTTTCAACTAGAATTATTTTTTTAATCCTTTTCTGCCAGTCTTCGTCGGTGTTACTCTCAAGAGATACACTTTTTTAAATGTTTTCGACAGTAAAACTGTTGTTGATTTTTGGTATAGAAATCTTCAAAATAGAAATTGCTATCCACCAAAAAACTTTGTATATCATCTTTTCCCGAATTTTTATTAGGTACTTCAATAAGCTATCTCATCAATGCATTTTTAAACCATTCCTCGAATAATTAGCTTCCATGTTCTTATGATAGTCAACATTACAGTCCCCAGTTATTTTCCATATAATTTCAAAGAATTCAGAACCCATTCTTCACTTCCCACGAAATGCACAATGATTAGTCGCGATCCTTTGTTTGCAGGTATGTTAGGCGTACACACATTCTCGAACCATCAGTCCATCCTTTCGTAACTGTGTCATAAGTGACATACCAAGTTTCTTTCAAATGGAAAATTTGCCGTTGTTCTTGTCTATATTTAGTTATTTGATCTGAGTTTTTGCAATTATGCAATTCTAATATTCTTCTGCTTTCCAAAAATGCTATACGTTTGTTTATTATCATTTTGATCTAAATCCTAGTTACTTTTGTTTCTTTTGTCACAGCAGCTTACGTTATGGCCGGAAGTATTCAATTTCTTCCTTATAATTTCTATTGTTTCAATCTCGAAAAAACGTAACCTCTACATTTTTCACCTCTGGCAATGCAAGATTGGTTTCAAAATAACTAAAAGAGAATTTCAGTTATATTCGAACCTCAAGACAATTTATATCTGATTTCATTATGAACTATGTGATTTTTTATTGTTTCTTCTGGGTCTGTTCAGCTTCCAGAATGACATAATTGAATGAAGATTCGATGTTCCCGTCTAAGTTGACTAAATATTACTGTACTATCCCAACACCAAACCATTATTTTTAACACCTCGACACTTGTTTCGATCACCAAGTGATTATCTTCAGGAGGGCAATCAAACTGAGTCTGATCTTCATCTTAAAGATGATCACTTGTGTCTCCAAACTCATTTTGAAAAGTGACTTTATCCGAAACTTACCTGAAGATCGATAGCTGTATTCATATTCTTTCATATATTGAGTTGTGTAGCGTTCCTGTTGATGATATCTGTTTTAATTCCATAACGAATGTTTGTAGTACAAACCCAATGGTAAAATGGTTTCTTCCGTCCTCATCTGGCAGAAACATTTTTAGCTTTCGAAATCTCTGCTTCTCGAATTGTTTTTTCATTCTCTCCAGTATGAGCCAGACATATACATTGCGTTTATAATAGCGGGATATCTTCATTCCAAAGACATTCAAGTCAACAAGAAGGGTGGTCAGTAAAGCGTGAATACGTAAAACAGTCAGTGAATAAGGATTTTATGCGTCGTAGTAAATGTAGAGCTAGACCAGAAAATTTCGCTAACTGAGAAATTACGAAGAATCAACTGTGATAGAAAGAGATGCAATATATAGTTGCGATAGAAATAAGCATGTGCGTCAAAAAATTGTCAGTGGTTGTCAAATTTGCCAAAAAAATACGATTTTTTCCAAATTTCAGTTTTATGAAATTTCAGAATGTTTCTTTGCTGTAGGTAGGTTTACAGTTTTCATTGAATGTTATTTCAGTTATTGTGATGAACCTTTGGTGTAGTAATGAGTATTACTGGAGTTTTCCTCCAAACACCAAACCGTTATTTTAACACCTCGACACGAGTTTCGATCACCAAGTGATCATCTTCATGAGGAAGTATAATCTTCTTTTTGAAGATGATTACTTCGTGATCGAAACACGTGTCGAGATGTTGAAATAACGGTTCAGTATTGAGAAAAAAGTCCATTTATATTTCTTATTTCAGTGTTTGAGGTAACGTTGAAACTATTTAAGAATGAATTGAATATCGAAGAAATATTAAAATTTTGTAATGAAGACAGAAAAATGTATTTGAATGTATTCCTCTCACTCAAATATGAAGTCATGAAACTCTAAATGTATATCACCTATTTTTAAACAAGGTGATCCTAACAATATGGATAACTATAGAGCAAAAAAAAACAATTGGCATCCCATTTGATAGGATTCCATAGGAATCCTATTTCATAGCAAATAACTTGTTATCGCATGGTTCCCTAAGAAATAAGCACCGATACGGCACTGTGTGAATATCAATATCGAATAGTAACTGCTCTAGACAAAAAGAAATGTGTTTTAGGATTATTTATTGACTTTTCACGGGCTTTCTCATAAGAGAAGGCAAGCAGTCAGAGATGGAAAAAGTCTAAGTACTGAAAGAAATAATGAGGATGGGGTACCACAGGAATCCATTCTAGGACCCTTGTATTTAGCTTTTGCCAATGACTTGTTAGTGTACCTAAATGAGAACTCGGCTATTCACTGTACGTGTTATGCTGATGATACTAATATATTGATTTTTGAAAACGATATGGGCTCCGCGAAAAACACAGCTCTTGAGACCTACAAAAAAGTTATTATGTGGTCAATGAAAAACAATTTAATGTTGAATGAAGCCAAAACTAAATCGTTGAATTTCGAAATGGATACTGGAAACAATATGGGTTGAATCTGTTTGTTGACATTGCTTTAGAATTGAACCTAACCAAGTCAACAAAAATGTTGGGTGTTGTTATTGATGACAAGGTGTTCTGATGGATCTTCCATGGATATATTCAAGTCCAAAAAGACATTCATAATTGGAATGTTCACGAACATCCTATGGACGTCTATTTAACGTCCATAGGATGTTTTTAAACCTTTGGTTTAGTAATAAATATTACTGGAGTTATATCTCAAAACCCAACTGTTATTTTCAACACCTTGACACTTGTTTCAATCACCAAGTGAGCATCTTCAGGAGAAAGATTAAAAAAAATCAAGAGGAAGATTAAACTCTCTTGAAGATGATCACTTGGTGATTGAAACACGTGTCGAAGTGTTAAAAATAACGGTTTCGTGTTGGGATAAAATTTCAGTAATATTTATGTTTGTATTGTCGAATACTGGACTTTCTTAGGCATCCAATCGATGATTATTCTAATTTCCATGTCCATAAGAACCCAAATGGGATCTCCGATGGATATCTTACGTCAACGAAGTAGTCAAATGATAGTAGTTTTGAACCATTTTTGAACCCACATATATTCAGTGGGCAAACTTGAGACTGGCTGTAAATCAAATTTGACTCGACTTACCAACACTGCAGATCAATGGACTGATACCTGTCATAAAACAACTATTTCAGAAGTATTTCCTGCATATGTTGTTGGCCTGAACAAATTTATTCTTTTACCTAATTCGATTTACAGCTATGTCCACTGAATAGATGTGACCGCTTCCTTCCTTAAAAGAGAAATTGGGCAAATTTTGGATATTCTGTTGGTCAGTACCAGATGCAGCAATGACAAATTTGTTGTCTGTATTTCGCTTCAGCTTGGTTAGAGAAATGATACTCTGAAAGGAGTTTGATTTTAAGATATGGAATAGTGCACTACCTTGCACTGACGAGTGACCAGACAGCTCGGAACCGATCTGTATCTGTGAAGATTCCTGCACTTACACCTGTTGGATATAATCTAAGGCCCTTCGTGGTATTGGTCAGGGGAACAGTTGTTTTCTGATAGATGTCAGTCCAATATCCTACATTTTAGGTTAGGTTAGGTTAGGTTAGGTTAGGTGAACAAATAATTCTTCCAGTTAATCTTTGGAAAACAATAATTTCCAGTCCACCAAAATCTGTGCTGCCCTTGACCGTCACCACAGTTTGACCACCGCTGGATTTAAAGGCCGCAGATTATGGTAGCGGTGCAACGTCTTGTAAGTCAGTCGCAAGAAGCGACCAGTCAGTTGTTTTTCCTTCTCTCGGTGAATAACAGGTGCAAGTCAAGTACCGACAGAGATAAAAATCGTGCGCGCTTTTGCTGTTCCGCAAGTATGTGATGAAGAATTGATTTTGTGACATTTTGGATAGTTTGTGAACTGTTACCAATGACTCTGAGGAACGGCAAGAAGAAGAGGTACATTTTTATTCAGTTTAAATAATTCTCCGATTGGAATGATTCCAATTCAAACGGGAAATGTTAGAATTGTTATCCGTAATACCGTTTGAAAATTTATCTAGGTTTCATTCGGAAAACTTGTTGATAGTATTTTAGATTTCTAAATCGAATTTTTGTGATATAGTCATCTCAGAAATATTTCTTTCAATAACGAATACTTATTTCTTAAACTCGAAATTTTGGGATTGAAGTCAAAATATCGAAATTAATGTCTTATTATTTTCCAAGAAACGAATAATAAAATTGTATGGCCTTTCAGCACTTCTTCAAAATTTTGAGACTAAATTCATATTTTCCAAGAAACAAATGATAAAAATATGTGGCTCTTCTGCGCTTTTTTGAAATTCCGACTTTAAACTGAAAATTCCGGTTTTTAGGTCAAAAATTGGAAATCAAATTCATAATTTCCAAGAAACTAATGATAAAAATATGTGGCCCTTCTGCGCTTTTTTGAAATTTCGACTAAAAACTCAAAATTTCGAATTTTAAGTCAAAATTTCAAAATCATAGTCATAATTTACATTAAACAAATGATGAAAATATGTGGGCCTTCTGCGTTTCTTCAAAATCCCGACTTTAAACTGAAAATTCCGAGTTTGAAGTCAAAAGCTGGAAATCAAATTCATAATTTCCAAGAATCTAATGATGAAAATATGTGGCCCTTCTGCATTTTTTTGAACTTTCGAATTGAAACTCGAAATTTCGAGTTTTGAGAGAACAAGTCGAATTGAAGTCATAATTTAAAACAACAAATGATGAAAATATGTGGCTCTTCTGGGCTTTGGTAAAATTTCGACTCCAAACTCTAAATTTCCACTAGAATCTCGAAACTTCGACTTCAATCTAAAAAACTTCAAGATTTAAGTCACAATTTCCAAGGAACAAATAGTAAAAATATGTGGCCTTCCGTCAAATTTCAAGTTTAAACTCTAAACTTCGACTCCAATTTCGAAATTTCAAGTATAACGACGAAATTTAGAGACTCAAGTCGTAATTTTGAATAAATAAACGATGAAAATATGTGGCCCTTTGTATTTCCTCAAAATTTCGACTTTCAACTGAAAATATCGGTTTTTGAATTGAAATTTCGAAATGAAAGTCATAATGTTTTAGAAACAGATGATAAAAAACATATGGCATTTAGCGCTTCCTTGAAATTTTAACTTCAAATTCTAAATTTTGACTATTATTTCGAAATTTTAATTTTCATGTCAAAATTTTGGATTTAAAGTCGAAATTTCGGAAATAAACTCATAATGCCCAAGAAACAAATGATAAAAATATGTGGCCCTTCTGCATTTTTTTTTAGTTTCAACCATAAACTCAAAATTTCCAAGTTTAAGCCGAAATTTCAAAATCAAAGGCATAATTTAAAAAAAAAATACAAAAACGCCTTTCTGCGTTCCTTCAAAATCCCAACTTGAAACTGAAAATTCCGGGTTTTCAGTCGAAATTTCGAAATCAAATTCATAATTTCCAAGAAACAAATGATAAAAATATGTGGCCCTTCTGCGTTTTTTTTAAATTTCAACTATAAATTCAATATTTCTAAGTTTAAGTCGAAATATCGAAAACAAAATCATAATTTTCTAGAAACAAATGATAAAAATATGTAGCCCTTCTGCGTTTCTTCAAAATCCCGACTCCAAACTAAAAATTCCGGGTTTTAAGTCAAAATTTCGAAATCAAATTCATGATTTCCAAGAAACAAATCATAAAAATATGTGGTCCTTTTGCGTTATTTCAAATCTCAACTATAAACTCAAAATTTCGAAGTTTGAGTCACAATTTTAAATTAAAGTCATAATATACAAGAAACAAATGATGAAAATATGTGGCCCTTCTGCATTTTTTTGAGCTTTCGACTTGAAAGTAAAAATTTGGGATTTTGAGTAAAAATGTCTAGATTAAAATCATAATTTCCAAGCAACAAATGATGAAAATATGTGGCCCTTCTGCGCTTCAGTTAAATTTCGACTCCAAACTCTAAATTTCCACTATAATCTCGAAACTTCGACTTCAGTCTGAGAAATTTCGAAATTGAAGTCACAATTTCCAAGAAACAAATTTTAGAAATATGTGGCATTCTGTGAAATTTCGACTATTTGTTTATAAAATTCGACTCCAATCCCGAAATTTCAAGTATAACGACAAAATTTCGAGTTTCAAGTCGTAAGTTTTGAAAACTAAACTATGAAAATATGTGGCCCTTCTGCACTTCCTCAAAATTTCGACTTTCAACTGAAAATTTTGGGTTTTGAAGTAAAATTTCGAAATGGGAGTCATAACTTCCTAGCCTTTTGCGCTTCCGTTAACCCTAAATTTCGAGTATAATTTCGAAATTTCAACTTCAATCTCGAAATTTCGGATTTTATGTCGAAATTTCGGGAATGAAGTCGTAATTTCCTAAAAAACGAGTAATGCGCTCTCTCAATAATTGGACTACAAACTGAAAATTTTGGGTTGTAAACCAAATATCGAATTCAAAGTATAATGACCAAAAAACAAATGATGAATATATGTGGCCCTTTTGTGCCTCCGTGAAATTTCGACTCCAAACTCTAAAATTCGACTATAATCCCGAAATTTTGACCGTTGTCTCTAAATTTGCACTTTAGTCTTGTCCGGATTAATTTACTGGACTGTTATTGTTGCCCACAGACTACGGTTATTTTGCCCACTGATCATTAATCGTCCGATATGAGTGGTGCTTATTGATTATTTTATTGAACTTGATGCATAATATGAAAAGACTTGGACTTTAAACAAGGGCTAAGGAATTTTGCTCGATCACGAATTTAATAAATTATTATCAGAAACAAACACAAATTGAGTAGGCATATTCGGACACTGGCTGTAAATCAAATTATATCAAAGAACAATTTGTACAGGCACGTCTCAAATCACCTACACTGTAAGTTATTGGATTGTCACTTATTAGAACACAACTACTTTCCTGGCAAATACCACGAAGGGCTTGGATTATATTAGACTGGTGTCAGGGCTGGATTCTTCGCTGACACCTGTGGGATATAATGCAATGCCATTCGAGGTATTAGCCAGGGGAGTAGTTGTTTCCGATAGGTGTCAGTCCACTAACCTACAGTGTAGATGATTTGAGACGGGCCTAACCGAATTGTTCTTTCAGATAATTTTATTATCAGAAAACTTTTATATTTATCTGCAATTTTCACAAGAAGACTTTGACTGATGAATCATTCGAATACAAAATATATGTTATTTGAGTTAATTGAGAATTGATACATTTTTTTGGAAAATGACCGGGTATCAGCGCAGTAATCTTGATATTGTCTGTAGATGAACCAGAGACATTATAACTGTGTTTAACGAAAGTAATTCGTCAGAAAACAAGACTGTAACGGTGCTGATGATAAGTCACCAATAAATTGGGGATAGTTTTTCATCCAATATCACAAATCTAATTTCACGGTGAACGAAAATCAAATCAAACACAAAAAAATTATCCTCTTGGTTCGCTGTACTCATCTCTTTCGAGGAACTGATATGTTATGAAGTCATTTTGAATAAGAACTCGTAGACTAACGGTTATTTAAGAGAGTAATTGCTCTTGTAGGTAATTTCAACGTGATAGTGATGAGTCGTCATGAAACTCCAACTATGAGCCTTTTGATATATTTATGGTGAAATTAGAAAGTGGAAGGGAATGCAAGTGTTATTCACATTTGCAGAAAATCATAAAGTATTCAAAATCACATTACCAGATATAATCAGTGATCTGTTGCTAGAAGCGATGTCTTTAATGTACCTGTTAGTTAGCACAGCACCTGTAGTAAAATTTTTAATATAACTGAATTATCAAAACTTTCATTACTAGTATTTGTCGAATAATTGTCGTAACCCAATGGATATAAAAAAAATTACAAAAACGTATTTTTTTTGGAAATGTTGCGTTTTTCGTGTCATACTTTGTACTATATGGATATTTTTAACCATATGCCAACACCGCAACAGGCGTATTTGATTTCTTCATATATTTTTTAACAGGATCGCCAGTGAAAAGTGCTAGAATGAATTTGTAATGTATCTACGTGGAAATTATCCATACATTTTTTTGTTTCATCAATTTTTATAATCCTATAACCATGTCGAATATTTTTTGCAATTAGCACCACCAATTGTACCTCTTTCGACAATCGTTTATGAATGAAGATCAATCAAAAACAAAAATATTGTTCAATTGTCGAAACAGTAGAATTGATATACTTACTTATCGTATGTAGGTATATTGAAAAAGAACTATGAATTTCTCTCAGCAGGCAAAGCGATCTGTTTTTCGGTTGATTATTTTTTTTTCACAAAAGACAACTTATTTTACTTATTGATCAATTGTCGTATCTCTTTCGACAATTATTTATGAAGGAAAAACAATTGTCGCTCTTTAACTTTTTTTTTAAATAGGTGGCTCTGCTAACTTGATATAAAGTTAGCACGATCATCCCAGTACAGGTCTGAATAATTCTCAATGTCGAAATTTCTGTTATTAATATTTGTCGTAAAGCTCTTCATGTGAGAAAAAGATAAAAATGTATTTTTCTGTTCGTTATATTTTAAGAATAGTTTGCGCTAGATGTTAAAGCACATTCTAAATACATAGATGGCGTTTTTGTAGGGGGACATTTTCATTTATCTGTCACTGGATAAGATACTAAGTATCGATTCACTTCCTGCACGAAACTGCATTTTTTACCCAACTTTCACTGCTATTCGCATATTCGAAATCAATGCCATTCTAATGAAACTAATGAACATATAATCTTTTAGAAACTACAAAGTGCAACTGGCGATATCAAATCCCGATAAAAAGTAGCAACTAATTGCAAACGTAGAAATCTAAAGAGAGTAAAATTACTTTTGATTGCCTGTAAACAAACATGAAGAATGTAGGACGGATGTTTGGTGTTTTGTAGTCCGATTGAAAGAACAAAAAGGCAAACGACATACATCATTCGAGTAGAAAATTGGTCCAGCACATCCAGGTTATCTGAAAAAACACAATTTCACCGATAGTTTTTTGCACTACTTCTAAGCGTCTATAAATGCATTCAAATTACAGGCCGGCACGCACGAATGACTTCTTGTCATAAATCATACAGCATTCTTCAGCAACTAGTTCAATACATACTATTGTGAAAGATACTCTATATCTAGATCATCACTACTAGAGGTGCATACGCAAGAAATCATTTCATACATTTTGATTCTATGATTCAAAAGTTTCGCATTATGGAGAAATGAATAATATTCTCTGATTTCGCTACATTTCAATAGTATGCTAAGTATTTTTTATCCTTTCATGTTATCATGGGAGAAAGTTTATTTCAATCGTATCTGTGAATTTTCAATCAGAAGTCAATGAAAATATAAATAATAAAATAAATTTGTGAATCCACAAAAACAATTCACCGCAGTTGATTCATTAGTTTGATTGAAAATACCTTTTGTCTTCAGTAACTTCAATATGAAGTAACTGGAGGCACTTTAACTCAAGAGAAAAAATGTATTAGTCAAGAAGTAAATGAAGTTGATATTCAAATGACAACAGATTTGCTTGAAACTAATTACTATTATCATCATTATGATTTACGATAAATTATTCAACTTCTCAACAATGAATAGACACACTTCTATAACATTAACAAAGAATGCAATTATGTCCACAGGAAATCTGTAGAATTGCAATAATTTTTCATAACGGGTAAATTGAATCAATTAATTTTTACCTGCGTCGTTTGAAGTATATGGAAGTGACTGTCGGTTTCCTTAAAATTTAACCTTTTTTAAAATCAAATCAAATCCGCAATGCAACTGATTGAGCAATTTACAATGAATACAAAGCAAAAATCGCATCAATTTGTACATCCTCTAAATAATGAGTTCGTTTCAAATGTTAGCCAAAGAAATTATTCATCTGGCTATGACATCGACAGTGGAACGTGTAAATTTGCTGATTTGATGATTGGATGAGAGGGAACTAGACTGATTTCATCACAATGGATGACTATATGCATAAAGATTGGATTTGTCGATGGATTGGAATACTATTGATGGTAATACTAACCGAACCCTCAAGAAACCTAAATCCAGAACAGAAACTTTACAGAAAAATAATTAAAGAAAGAAGATTCTCCTCATGGGTAAAACCCAAATATCAAAAAATTCCATTGGTAGAAAATGTATCTGTTAAACTTGGAATGCTACTCAATACCGAAGAAAAAAAAGAAAGCATCTCGAAACAAAAAACTAAAACACCACAAGAAATACAACCCAATATTGTTTACAAATTGAACTGTGGAAGCTGTCACAAATGCTATGTTGGTCAAACCGGACGGTATCTGAAAACACGAGTTTCAGAACACATGAGAGACTCTAAGAAACTGAATATGAAAAATGACACAGCTCTCGTTGAACATGGAAAAGAATATGGACACATTTTTTATTTTGATCATCCAACTATTTTATATATTCAACCATACTTATCAAAAAGACTTTTGAGCGAAATGATACATATCCTCAAATACGATAGTGTTAACACTAGAAGAGATGTCGATGGCCTTTATACCGCATATTTTA
>WOGN01005141.1:0-13457 GCA_015342105.1 Leptinotarsa texana | reverse complement strand
TATTGACTTATGCATACTGTGGAATTTTCAGGTTGATCCGTTGAATAGTTTGCCAGAAACGGCTAATTAACGCTCATCATGAAAAGCCCTGTATAGGCCATAGAAAGATGAAATTTGCAAAGTGTCAAAAAAGTTTATCATTCACCCTCAATTCAAATCCACACAGAAACTAAGGGATTTTCAACATCGGAAAGTCTATGGGAATGAGAATTTACATTATAGATTACATAGTTTGTTACTTCATGTACTTTATGGTCATTATGGTTATTCATCTATTTTTTCTGGGAAAAAGTACCATGCAATGCTTTGTTTAAAGGTGATTGACAATGTTTCCTGATAAATTTCATCAGTTCGGACTTAAATTGTCTGATATTATATAAAATAATTTGGTAAATTTCTAAACGATATTTTGTTTGTTCTCAAATATTTGAAAAGATCAAAAAATAGCCCAATGTCGTTTATCTAATACTAATGAATATGCAATGCATTGAATATCCTATGAATAAATACAGATGAAGCAACTAAATGTAGCATATCATTTCAAACGTACTTAAATGATGTTCCGATCGATACAGCATCAATAATTTTGTATATAAATGGCAGCTGTTCACTTAATGTTCGCACTGCATATATACTTCTATTCCAGGTATCCAGGGATTAGGCAAATAATTCACATAGCCCAGGATGGAGTTCACTCCTCCATAATTCAGGGTTAGCAGATATAATTGAAGTGGTTGGGTTTATCTGTGTTTTGTGTCATTAGTTATTTATTCTAAAGCATTCCCTTCCAAGTTCCAGAAAAAGTTTCGTCTTCAGACTAAACTGGGGAGATTCCCATACAACAATAGAATTTTGAAGTGATTCTGGAAAAGGGGAAGTGTGGAAAACTGGGAAGCTTCCCATACAACAATAAACTTCCGAAGTGATTATGGAAAAGGAAAGGTGTGAGTTGAATATTTCATTGCTGCGTGATTATGTTCTATCTGAAGTTAATCTTATCAGGAGTATAACAATGTTCGGTTTCATATTTTTTTAATTTCTCTCATTCACAGCCGATATTCAAGAATTTGTAAAACACTTCAAAATTCAACTTTTCTGCAGACTATACCCAAATTCATCATCATCTCAGTCTTGAAAATTAACACCAAGTTCCCCAAAAGCAGTAAAAGCATACAGGATAATGATGAGTAAGATTGTCTTCTTTAGGAGCAGTTCCACCTGAAGATCCAAGTCACTTCTGTATCTGTTAAAATCTTATTTACCATCAACTTGTCGTTCCCCTACGTACGACAACTCTCAGAAGTTGAAACTTTTCGGGTTAGGGATTAACGAGGTCTCACCTTTCAATATGCAATTCCAATAGGAGGCCTTGTGGCTTGAACTACCGGTTCACAAAGCGGTTGATTGAGTGATAGTACCGGGCGGTCTTCGCCAGCCCCAGCCTCTGTATAATATGTGACCTGAGTACTACAGAATTGGTTTGAGTTTTCGAATTCATTCCATTGGTAGTGAGCGGATTTTCTTTTCTGTTGGATGGATTACTCGACCTGATCAATTCAGTGCAGGTAGTCAGATTTCATTAATGTTGATTTCCTTTTTCACTCGATTGAAATTATTGCCGAGCTTCTGATTTTCTATTGCCTTCACTTAGTCTTCGTTAGTAGCACTGTGTTATATCAAGAAAATGGGTCTCTTCAAACGCGATTACATGGGTAATTTCTTCAAATGCATGTTCCGCTACTACTGATTTATGGGTGAGTGCTAGGGGACAATTTCGTTTGTATTCAGAAAGTTGAGAAGTATAATCAGCAGTAGCAAAGCAAACACTCAGAGAAGGTACCCGTGTTACTTCCCAAGACTACATAAGAAGGCGAATTTCAGTACAGAAATAATTTCAACCGATAGAAATTGTAAATTAACGTCATTGAAAATCTAGTTACACGTACTTGACTGCTCTTGTATCTGGTCATTCAACTTCATCAATATGAACGAATTCACTTCAACACGGATGGAGTAAAACCGATGAGAAATTCCAACAATGTACTATCCACAACCATGGTAGACGTAATCATCGATCGTAGTTGTATCTGTATCTAAAGAGTAGTACATTCTTCCGAGAAATTATTCTCCTAGGCCATCGTCCATCCTGTCTTTTCCAGGAAGGTGCCCACTAGCCCCATATTATGAAGGAGTTTACTTAGTTGACAGTAGCCAGTCAGAAATCGTACATCAGACCGTAGGTGCCACTGGGTCCCAACATTCTTAGTCCAGCCGCCTTCTAAAGAGTAGGCAATGTGATTACCTTCACTCCTATCGTGCCCTTTAATCCACCTTAGGATAATATTATTATCTACCAAGGCTTTGCCTTAATCTTGGTGGCACTCTAGTACTAGCCCTGAGGTAACACGCTGTCTGTTCAAGGCTAATAGGGCTTGTCTGCTGTCAGTGTAAATTGTTGTGTTTTGCCAGAAAGTCCTTTCCTGTTTATTTCTTTTGTGGCGATTAAGATACCAGCCAGTTCTCTTTGGACCACGCTGGTATTTTTCCCATTCCCCATAAAATCCTTAGGCTTAGTGATCTGGAGTACACTTCACATCCTGAGCCTGCTTTGTTTTTTGAGGCGTCTCTATATATGCGTATTGCATTAGTAGCATCTGACTGTGTTCTGTTTTATTTGTATTTTGTAGGGTTCATTAAACACAAACCTGGGTTCAATTGCATTACTGGTTGCCTGGAGCAGAGGTTGCGCAGTAAGCGCTTCTCGCCATAGGCTTCAAGGTTAACATCAGCTGTGCGCAATCTAACGTAGTTGTAAAGTCTGGCATAAAAACCTGCAGAGCACTGCCAACAAACTCAAAAAACAGTTTCAACACAGTTATCCCCGGCTGTGAATGTTTAGACCTTAGGGATTTCCCAGTAATCCTGGCACATCTCTAAAAAAAAATCACTAATCAGAAGTTTGCTAAAATCCATTTAACTTGTATCTATCCACCTTATTTTCTGAGTATATAGCGTACAAGCTCTTTCAAAATAAGTGCTTTCCCATAAACACGAAAAGCAAATCCTATATTTGCTTAAGTACTTACTTTTGGAAGGAAGATCAAAATTGATTCAGTTCTGAAAATTTCTATGTTTTTTACCACTTTTATTTGTAACTAACGTTGCATTTTATGCACTCTTTCATTTCCTTCAGTAGTCTAGTCTGAAATGTTAACCACTTTTCATAAAAGGAACACATTTGCCGACCTTTCACATAGCTCAGGTTGATCTCATCACACCATGTCGTTCACATGATGTCTCGGGTAGCATCGTTACATGATTATGAAAGTTCTTCATCCACTGATGCACCCTGAAATACGCCCGGGCGCAATCCTCCGGGACAGGAAAATTCACGAAATTTGTACAGGAGATTCCACTGGAAATATAGGCTGGAAGGCGTTTTTTATAAAGCTCTACGGAGATTATTTGAACCGTGTATTTCTTCAAAATTTCGTACTTGAATTCATGGAATAGCACATTATTCAGTGTCACGGTGTCAAAATTTATCCATGCTGAGTGGATTTGAAATAGATTCAAAGAGGGTATTCTCCGTTGTCTCCTCGCGAACGATAAACGTCAAAAGTTAAACTTGGGGGATCTGGAAATTAATGAGGTTTTACCTCCTGGGATTCCAAGTGCGATATAAATGGAGGATTATTAAAGCGAATCATCTTCAGACTAAATTCACTGGAATTCATTTCCAGAAATGAATACACTTTCAGCAATTATTGTGAGAATCAAAACCAGAAAAGCTATTGTTAGGTGTCAAAATTTCGCCACGTAACATATTGTTCGTGGTCACTCAGGCAACCAAAATGACGCCCAATGTAACAAAATGACGCCTAGATTTCAGAAAACACTCAAAGTTCTGGTCATTACAATGGATGAATAATACTGGAGTTGTATTCAACACGAAACCGTTATTTTACCACCTCGACATGTATTTCGATCTCCAAGTGACCATTTTCAAGAGGAAGTTTGATCTTCCTTTTGAAGATGATCACTTTGTGATCGAAACACGAGTCGACGTGTTGAAATAACGGTTTGGTGTTGGGAAAAACTCCAGTAACATTCATTACTACACCAAAGGTTCTAAATCAGTGCATTACAATTATAATGGATGACAAATTGAAATTTGACAGGCATGTTACTCCGCTAACAAAAAACTGGCTATGTATTAAGAGTTGTTGTTAACGAATGAGTTCATCAAAAACAAAAATGATTTTTCATTCGCTTGTTAAAACTTATTTGAAATATGGGATTGTTTGAGGTAATTGCAGTTGACAATTTTTCCACTCAGTGTATGAATTACAGAAGCGAGTGATGAGATAATTATGGAAGGCTGAATTGCTAGAGTCATATGGACCATTGTTTATAAGTTTGAGAGTTCGGATACTCATCTGTTTATCAATTTCAGAATGTATCTCAATAAATCAGAAACATTCCAATTGACAGTACACTAACATGCCAAAAAATTATATCACCCATCAAATAACATATGATAAAGTATTCAATTCATGGAAGCAAAATGATTTTCTTTCGTATACCCTTTGATAAGAAATATAAATGACTTCAGAAAATTTTTGAAATGTATCAGAGACTCTCTTATTAATATGTGTATTATTACCTCGATATTACTATACTACTGGTCGCGAATTGTACCATTATTTTTATTTAAATAGCGTATATCATGTACTCCAGACGAATTAATCAATGCATTGAAAAAATTTTTAGAATTCCTTCATTTCTCGATAATATATCATATGAGAACAATATTATATTATACCAACAACTCAAATAAATTCTCAAACACTAGTGCAGTGACAATTAAAAAAATACTTCACACAGACTTATATCGTCAAATAAAAACTTCCATAAACACTATCTGAAAGCAGAAATGGCAATATTCAACTGCCAATAAACTGTACAAAATAAATCCCAACATGGAAATAAAAAATTATGCTGCCTCAGTCGAAAAAATCAAATAACCATAAGTCGACTAAGAATTGGACACACTCGTCTCACTCACCAACATTTACTAAAAAAGGAAGCTCGAAGTAAATGTGAAAATTGCAACATGGACCTAACAGTGGAACACCTATTTACATGTCAACAGCACCAACAAGAGATAGATGAATTGAAGCTAACCGGAGACATATCCACCATTCTAAATGGAGAATGGAATAATGTAATAAAATACGTCAAACGAATCCGTATATTCAATTCAATTTAATGTATACCGATATGAACTGTATCTCATATGTACCGCCGCTAATAACCCTATGTGGTTGATGCGATTTGAAATTAAAAAAAAAAGTGGTACATATCATAAAGTGGCTGGTCATCGTTTTGAGGTTCAACTCAGTACATCTCGAACTTCACTGGTTAAGAATTCTTCCATCTGGAGAACTGCGTTTATGTGGAATAAACTTCCTGAGAACGTTTTTCCAAATAGATTTAATCATCAGCGATTTAAATCCAATGTGAATCGCTACTTTGGCACAGGCACCGCTCTGAGAGCGCCTTAAGGATTTTCCCGTAGTGCTTGTGTTATATCCTTAAAAAAAGAATAATAATAACAGCTGGAATTGTATAGAAAAATATATGTTCAAATACCGTAGGAAACCAATAATGAATGGCCTACGTTGACTGTATTGGTTGAAAATTCTAACAAGAAGTGTATATTCCTAAATGACTTCTTGCATCAGGATAATTTAATAACGATATTACTGAATTCCTCGACGGAGACAATAATTATTATTGAAGTACTGCAACAAAACCTACAATTTTCCAGCAGATCATTCAAAAACTAATTTCAATCCACATTGACTCAAAAGTAAAAGATCGGTAGAGAGACCAAATAGCAGTGAGGAACTATCCGAATTCACAGGGATACCTAGAAAGTTGTGGCTATATTTGGGAAAAAGCTTACCAAAAATAACAGCACAAAGAGTCATACCTGGAAAGAAATCACTTGTCCATACATTTCAAGTAAACAATATCAACACAACGGTTCGATTATTTTTCTAGAGCAGATATTGAACTGCTAGATGTGCAGAGTCCCATAGGAATTTTGTTGAAAAAGTTAACAATACAACTGAATGTTATACCTGATATTTTAGTAGAGAAACTGAATATTGATATTATTCATGTAATCTTGCTAACCGTAACACTTTTCAAAAACTCTTTATCTGTACATTTTACAAAACATGAAAATTGTTCAAAAATAAAAATTTTATTGAAAAACTCTCAAACTTTCAAAAAAAAAATGGAATTTTAAATTTATGCAATCTATTTTCGTCTAAGTAGGAACAAGTAGTGTAACTTCTGTTCACAGAACGCCAAATGGTACGATTGAAACTTTCATAAATGAGCTGTCTGGAGAGTTGGATTTTTGTACAAAAAAGTATTTTAGAGTATTTTAGAACATCAATAACAAGAGAAACAAATCAAAAACTGACTATTATGACTATTTTCTCACAAATATATGCCAATTGACTCACAACGACTAATGAAATTAATCAACCAACTCTTCAATATTTTTCAGAACTTGAAGAATTTAACAAAGTTTATGAAAGTGGCTGCATTATTAATGGAATGAAGTTTAATCTTCCTCTTGAAGATGATCACTTGGTGATTGAAGCATGTGTCGAGGTGTTAAAATTACGGTTTGCTCTTGGGAATAAACTCCAGTAATATTTATTAAATTTCCTTACTTTAATATTCCTCGTGAAGATGATCACTTGGTGATCGAAACACGTTACGAGGTGTTAAAATAACGGTTTGGTGTTGGGCAAAAACTCCAGTAATATTCATTACTACACCAAAGGTTCCAAATAGTGCAGCACAAGTATTTCTGATGTTTGAACTATTTGGACTATTTACCTAATTTTCTACTGTTATTTTTGATTTGCATTTATTGCAGCATTGAAACCAAGTACGATTCATATTAAAAAAACGTATGGTTCCGTTGACAATAAAAAAGGGCACTATGACAAAGAGAAAAAATCCAGTAATATCTAAATTGGAAATAGAAGTCGTAGCCTGAATATAAAAAATTGAGAGTATTAGTTTAGCATTGACTTTAAGTCAAACTAAACGATTTGTTGTCATAAAATATTAGTGTTGTCATAAAATATTAGTGGCTCAAAAATGGAGCTCTGAAAGACTACCAGATCCATTGAATGAAGGTCAGATTGGTGTTTGTCAAATTGTTATAGAAATTCTTCTAGATTTCATGAGAAATATCATCCGGAACAAAAAATCACCACGTAAGCCAAGACAATATAATATACTACTAATGATTTGAAAATCAATAGTGTCGAATACCTTCGACAAATCGAACAAGAGTTCCCCAAAGTATCTATTATTTTTCAGAAAGTCATAGATCTAATTCAAAAGACAATGTATGTATATTTAATTATCCTGTTATATCGAATTGAAAATAAAATTGAAAAAAATTGAAAATAGAAATTTAAAGTTTTCTGGAACAGAAGCCATGTTGATGTTTGGATAAAATACCAAATTGACTTGAAAATGAATGTATTTCATCATATACACATTTTTCGACTTTTCGGAATCGTCATTGGTCAAAAATGACGGAATTATCGCCACTTTTAAAAATAGAACTAACTAATCCGGTTTTCAAATATTGTTGAAAATATTCTCTCTGAATAGATTGGTAAATTATCGTATAGTTACGGAAACATACCGAATCAAAAGTCTTTAATTCAAAAAAATATTATCAGAAACCATTTGCGATTATTTTTTCATCAGTCACTTTTCTTTTCCAGTTTTTGATTCAATTATATTCTATATTTACTTCCGTTTTCATGTAACTTTTCGTTTTTCAGTGTACCTTTATGTTCATATATTTTTTTATTTTTATATCTCTAAATATTTGTTTTTCTCGTAATTATCCAGATATTTTGTCAAAGAGAATAATTTTTTAAATTTGATCCATTGCAATGATTTCATGGTTACCCACCCTTTCTTATTAATGTTAAAATCAACAAGATATCGTAAAAATTTTTAACGCTAACGGATACAATTTGCTGTAAGATTTTGTTTTGCTACAGCTTCCTCAAGCGAGAACGTTTATGTTATTAATCTTCCTCTTGAAGACGATCACTTGGTGATCGAAACACATCGAAACTTCCTTCCTTTAATCTTCCTTTTGAATGTGATCACTTGTTGATCGAAACACGTGTCGAGGTGTTGAAATAAAGGTTTGGTGTTGGCATAATATTCATCAGGAATACTTCAAAATCTTGAGCGATCATCGATATAGTTTTCGCAAACAAAGATCTTCTTCAGTTAACTTTTGTCATAATTCACTGTCTTTACTACAAGAGTGAATTTCATGAAGCATTGTTCTTGAACGTGATTTCAATGACCGTTCAAGTGTTAAATTAAGGCTTGGGTCTCATTTTTGTTCAACTTTTAACATCCACGTTATATAGGAAAAGAACAGAAATAAGTCGGCGATATATTCTTGGATTTCACAACTTTTATTGACAATAAAAAGTTTCAAATCTTAATCAAAATCAAATTTTCAGTTTGAGTGAATAGTAACTAAGAAGAAATTGATTCGGAAAAACACAGTCATCTATTTTACATAAGATCGTGAATGTAGCTAACATGATACGGGGTTAAGAATTTTATTGAATGCGTCGACTAATTTCTTGGATTAGCAATTCGCCTGAATGGAGATTCAAACATCACAAGCAACTTTGATAGCCTGGAACTTCTAACATAGGAAACATTTTTATTTTCGAAAAAATGAATATATGCAAAGGTAATAATTTCCTGTATGGCTCTTATGCAATTAGTTTTTATATTTTGTCATGCCGTTTAAATTCATGAGTTCACGAGATAGTACATTTAAGATCACCTCCAACCCTAGAATAAAATCTCAAGTTCACTTATTCATGTATGATTGATCCCACATTTACCGTACCTTAACCCAACTAATTTGTACAGTATGGCCGAATAAATGTTGATTTTAATATAAAAACCAATTTCACAATAGGCATAGGAGTTTAACACTTTTGCATGTATAAGCCGCTTTTTTTAATTAATATCTTAATTTATAAAATTCTTACAAGAACTTTCAGGCGATTACCCACTTACTTGGATTATTGCTTTTACTTTTCCAAGATTTCCACGTGCAACAACCACAAATCTGTTCTGTTCAATAAAATCTGTTTAAAATCTGTTTTTTCGTAAATCAGCTGTCGCCCCCATACGAACGACAACTCTCAGAAGTTGAGAAACTTGTGCGAGCTAAGGACTAACGAGGTCTTACCTTTTAAAGTGTGATTCCTAACACGTTGAATAATTCGAACATTCAAATATGTTGAATGACCTCCAAAAAGCTTCTCGTTTCCAAATCCATTATCCCATTCTTGAGTAATTTTTTTCAGAAAAATTGTTACTATGGCGGTTTTTATTGTTTTGTGAGGAAAGGAAGAACGGGAACCTCTGGCATAGAAACAATACAGCTGAATGTCATACCTGTTATTTTAGCAGAAAAACTGTGAGCACGGTTCTCAAATGCCAGAACTGCAATACTCAACATTGTTGAAAATTTTTCGAGTCAATCTTTGGATAAGGATGAACTTGATCAAATGTGAGTTTGAAATTTGTTTCGAGACCTCCGAGTGAAGTCTTGGAAGATAAGATGTTGCGATCAGTGTTAAAAGTGCAATTCAAATCTTACCTGAGACATCGGAAGGGTTAATATAAATATTAAAGGTGAAAAACTTTTTATAACTACAAGTAGACAAAAGCAATAATGTGATATTCTGCACGTCAGATTACTATGAGAGAATTGATAATTTAATTGGGAGCGGTCCTATTAATAAAGAACAAAGGAACCCATTGCCTTAAATAGTTTTACAAATGAAAAACACAGTAAAAAGTGTCAATAGTTTATCGTGGCGGCTTTGAACAGCAGTTTACAGGTTTCTAGTCATACACCTCCTAAAATATACTAGTATGGTCTACCAATAATTCACAAGCCTGCTACAAATTGTCTCCGCCATAAGTTCCTCTACTTATATAATTGTTAAATGGCTAACCAAACAGTTGTCAATTCACATGAATCCATAGAGAAGTTTAAGGATGTGAAATTGCAGATGGGGAGAGTTTCTTCGTATCATTTAATGTTTTCTTATTGTTTACCAAAAACTAGTGAATATTTGAAGGATATTCTGAGGGTCAATGGTATCAGAAGAGAAGTAATTAGAGACTACATACAATTAACAAAAATCTGCATGGAACAGAATAGCTTCCAATTCAGTAACTGTTTCTAAAGACAGCATGAAGGCACAGTAATAGGAAACCTACTATCCCTTTCATAGCTAATCTCTTCATGAGCAGATTTGAGTTGGAACCAAAAGAGGAGTTAGATTACTTTCCAAAGACTTGGATCCGATATGTAGGGGATATATTTGCGATTTTCGACACAATCTAAACTAAAGGACTTTGTGTCAACTCCTAACAATAGATCCCCAAATATTAAATTTATACATGTGAACGTCGACAGTATTGTCGACGGCGTCAAGGAAGGCAAATGATGGCTGCGGAGTGAAATTAAATGACATATTCCAATGACACATTTTTTCTTTTGATAGTTTGAATGTGTATGAGTTGTGTGAGGTATTAGTGGTAGCGATATGAAATTGGGAATGATAGAGTAGGTACAGTTGAATGTAGTGCGTTACTCAATTGCTCTTTGAAATTTTATTGAAATATAAGGGTGTTACAGTGAAAGTTTAGTCCTAGCAAATCGTTCGAACTGCGAATCCGGATACGTTTATTGAAAACAATGGGCAGAGTTACCATTCTGGGATGTTTGAGTGATTAGAAGCATAGTATAAAGATATTATACTATATTAGAAGTGACCGGGTCCAGGGTTTGATATTTACAGGTAGGGTACCAGTGATTTCAGATATATTCTTGATAGCTCACACTTTCAAACTAAACTTTTTTGTCCATAGACTTGCTACATTTCCCTTGAGTAAAGAAAGATATTATATTGGGAGATGTTATCAAGCAATAGCTATTTTTCTAATATAGTAGACAAGTAAATAAGGAAACTTTAATTTAGGGAGAATCTTTGTAAAACTTGGATAATTCAAAAATATATCGATTCAAAGTTAATCATCCTTTCGTATGAACCAAGATACACTAATGGATTGGATGGCATTTTTGAATACATAGTTGAACGTGAAAGTACTTTACAAAACTTCTTGTTCACTTCAACAAATGTTAGGTTACCCTATAAACAAGATCTTGAAAAATGAACAATCGGGATTAATGAAATAAGCTGTGATGCCTCTGACAAAACGTATGTCGGTCAGACTGAGCGATCTATTAAAACTCGTTATGAGAAACACGCAAAACGTATCCGTTTTCGGAGACCCAAAAAATCCAATGTCGCTCGATAAGCTTTGGAGAATGGCCATATAATTAATGAAAACTGTGAAATTGTTGAGATCAATACATGCCACTGGATTTTTTTATGTTTTCGAAAATCTAGAAGTAACATCCTATTGTTTACTTTACTCTGTTTGAATTAGCGAAAACTTTCACTAAAAAGATTCCCGTGAATAACTACCCGAAAGCATTGATATGTGTCGGAAACTGAAATTGTACCCTATTAGATATAAATAAATAGAGACCAGTTTGGGAGTTAGGAATTACATATATTAGATTTCTTCATCTGCAGAAGACGCTAGCTTTTTTGGTGAAACATGTGTCAAGTAGAGTATTGACGTTTGGAAACAATGCTTGTTTTGGATTTGTGTTATAAGCCTTACCTGCATTCATGCATTTATTGAAGTGATACGGCGAATGTTGATATTAATTTCTTTCAGATCGCACATATTCCAATGAAATGCGTTTGAAAGACGATAGGTATATAGTGTATAGACAGATAAGATTCTAATCAAAAAGAGCCTTAACATTTTTTTTTCGAATATGTTCGCATCTAATGAAAAAGTTGAAGTAGCTAAGTGGTAAACAGAATATCGTTTCTATAATTTAGCCTCCATGGATAGTGTACACGTGCACTTAAAAACTTTTTCTAAGCAAATATGTTCACGATGGATAAGGATTTTGTATACTTTTCAACGTCTGTTAAAGCACTTGATATCAAGTGGAAGATTTCGATATCGTTAGCGGTTAGGGAAGTATCATACGCGTACAGCTTCACTGCCAATTGAGAAATTATTTGAGAAATTTGTTGAATTTGAAGTATGATTTTGATAAGTTTGTTCCAAGACAAGAATGGTGTTTAAATTGTAGATTATTTCGACTATGTATTTTATAAGTTATTGTAAGAGAATATATTTAAAATAAATTTTTCATGAAATTGATAGAGATTGAAAGTTCCAACTAGATGATTTGTCGTCCCACAGTCTCTACAAATATAATGGGTGGTCTAACCAAAATGCACAATGTTAATTGTGAATAAAACAAAGTTTTCAAAGAATCATCGTAATTTTTTTATTATGATAGAAGGATTTATGACAATTATCTGTGAAACAAGTTATCGGCCAAATGCTCATTACGGCTTCGGTGGTATACCACTTTCTGATGATCCATATTTTCAATGACTCTGAGACATAATTGAGGTTCAGTGTCTTCGATATGCCTAATTATCTCATCCTTCTCATTCTTGATGTACACTTTCACGTTTCAATAGCTCTAAAGAAAGAAGTCCAATGGTGTTAAACCACATTATCGTGGCGTCCAATTTCCATTGGATGACATGAGATAACACGGCCGTTCTCGCGCAAAAGAGCCATTATGTCGTTGGCTGTGTGGCAAGTGGCACCATCCTGTTGGAAACACGATCGTCCAGGTCCATATCCTCAATTTGTAGCCACAATAAGTCATCCGTTATCATCTTAAGATAGCGAATACCATTTACGGTAACTGCTTGGCTGACCTCATTTTCGAAGAAATACAATTGTGAACCTCTTCATGGTTGAATTTGTCAAACACTGAAACGAAGAAATGTCAAATTAAGTTGAGCAAACAACTTGACATTAAGGTGTGACTCACAATTAACATCGTGCATTATGGATGGATAACCCTTGCCGTTTCGATACTACTCTTCTCTCTTGGAGTAGTCAAGTAGACCCGAGAGGAACTGTACTGAACCGTGAAGATCGGAGTTTGCGTCCAGAATCTTTCGTTCTACGGTCATAACATTTCCCGGCAACTGGAAGGCAGTGGATTTTTAAGTGTCTTTGTTTTCGATTCAATCACAGTTTTGCAGTTTTGCCGATACTCTTATGATGGTCATTTGAGAGTGCCTAGAAGTTAGTGGGAAGTCTTCGACTGCCTCACAATAGGCTCTCCAGTCTTCTCTTTGCTTTCGTCTGCAGAATTTTTTGAACTCTCT
>WOGN01005140.1:0-13458 GCA_015342105.1 Leptinotarsa texana | reverse complement strand
ACGTTTCCAGATTACTCGCTTAGGCTTTGCGGATACATTCTCGATGAGTCATGTGTTTTCTCGCTCTGGCTTCAGATTCATTACATTAATAATGAATTTTCAACAGTAAAAATAGAATATTTCCTTATAATTTCATCAAACTAACAACAATAAATCAAAATATAAGCAGACCTGACAATATATTTGTATTTTCCAGAAAGAAGAAAAAAATGCCTTTAAAAGTTTGGGCACTGGAAATAGAATAGCAACAGTTTTGTTTTATGTGAGTATAAATATTGAAAAAATCTACATATCGACACGTTTATTTGATTTAACCTCCTCATCTTTGGTATGTAGATGAGCGATGTTCCTCAAGGCGGTGCCACTGTATTTCCTGTCATTGGAGCTGCTCTTTGGCCTAAAAAAGGTGCAGCCGCTTTCTGGTTCAATCTTCATCCGAGTGGGGATGGAGACATTCTCACAAGGCATGCAGCTTGCCCGGTACTAGCTGGATCAAAATGGGGTAATTTTTTTATTATAGAACATCTAAATCATTACATTAATTTAAATGTATTCAAAAAAACATATTTTACCAAGCGAGTTCTTTTGCAAATCCTCATCATAATGCACAGGATCTGTTAAATAAATAAATTGGATTTCATCTATTCAGTGGAAATTTGTGACATACCATTAGTATTGAAAAAATATATTTTGAAACTTAAGAAACTTCCTCCGAAAAATAATTCATTCAGGTATAATTTTCAATAAGACTCTGAAATAATTTTATTTCGACTCTGAATAACACTTTCTCTGAGTAACTTCTATTCAAAATATAAGTTTGTGAACTGTACTGTACTATTTTTTAAGCATTTAGTTATTACACTTTGTTAATCTCACTCCAGATGGTTCACCACCATAAAATTAAACACTGAAAGTGAATTTTTACGTCTTCTCCCGTTCGCTCTTCGCTAACTAGTAATCCTGTGCCGTCTTCCACCAAAGAAGCAAAGGCAGCGTTATCAGTCACATAATTCACATGACTTCGTCCAACATCGGTAATTGATATCATACCGATATTTCAATCAACTGTATCGCTATGAGCTATAAATCTAATAATTTTAGTAGTCGATGTAATTGAAACAAAGAAAAATTATTTACATTTCAATTGACTATTTTCAAGTAAACATCTATGTACATGTTTCAGCCATTTCAGGATATAATGTATAGGCAACTGGTGAATTAGTGAAAGAAGACCTGTAATTTTTACATTTTTCCGTGTAAAATAATATGATTCGGTGCACGTGAAGATGATATCATTCATCTTACGATATAAGAAATGGGTGGAATGGTGATTCAAAATTCTTTGTAATGTTACTACAATACAAAACGTAACAGCGCCAACTGTCAATACGTTCGTTTATTTTTGTTGAAGTAGGTACTCAATATCATAACATAAATATTATCAATTACACGTCCACTAGAAATAGATGGTATATTAATAAAACACTAAATCATTTCAATAAACGCAGTAAATCTGAAGTTTTAGCACTTACAATTATCGTAACTACACGTCTTCTTAGTATTACCTCTCAAATATGAGTGTTGCCAATCATGAAACTCGTGGAACATGTACACCATTCCTACGAGAATATGGTTCTATTACAGTTTGTCAAATCTAAAAGCAGAGTTAATAATTCTTTCTCCCACTCTCATAGACTTTTAACTTCAGAAAGATCTTACTATGTTTATGGTTAAATATCAACAAGGCAATGTTTAATGGTGTAAGATGAAGTTCACGATACAAAATGGAATCAAAAACAATTTAGAAAAGTGCCGATACAGCTTTATGAATCTCTTACTTGTTCACTTGAAAAAAAATCCAGATATACCTGGTAAAATATATGATATATGTATTTTTTTCAGTTTCAAATAAATGGATTCACGAAAGAGGACAAGAATTTTTGAGGCCGTGTACCCCGGAGCGACCTCCAAATAACCTTATAGCGTGAAAATTCAACATCCAACTATTCTCAGAGAGAAGACTGCTCGAAATAAATAATGAACACCATTTTGAATGACAAACCACATTATTTGATTTTTTTAATACATATCGAATAAAAATGCTCCACTACTCTCACACAAGGAATTTACACCAAAGTAGTCCTGTTTTATTCTAAATAATTGTTGTTACGAGAGATAACTGAAGAAATGTAGATAATTTTCTGTAATATATAATATAAGATATTTTAACATACATGGCTTATTCAATTTTATATTTTCCTTTATAATTTTTTTCACCCAAGATAATTCAATTTCAAACTATTCACTCATGCACTCCTCCATATAAATTATGCAGTAATATTAGTTGAAAATTGATAAGACCAATAACTTTTTCAAAGTGATTTATTTTGTGAGTTACAGTTCCTAAAAAAATGTATGTTTATGAAAAAAGTATAATTTCAATACACTGGAATAAGTAGGTTATTTGTAAAACTTTTTCCATTTATTTGTGTTCTGGAAATGTATATTTGGATGAAACAACTTTGGTGACATTGACCATTATATTTATTTTCTTTCTGTGATTCTTGAATGAGAGAATGAGAATTTAAGGTGAAATTTTCAACCATTTGAGTAAAACAATGTATATTAGATTTTGTCAAACAAGTTTAAGAAAAGTAACATAATTTTCAAGGTTAATTATCCAGACAAATATGAAATATTGAAAAAATATTATTTTCAATTCTCATCAGCCAGGCCATAATGATATGGTCACAGCATTTCTAAACTTGGTGTAATCGTTAAAGTTGAGAATAAGAATTGAACTTTATGTTTTCCTTGCAAAAACTATACATTTTTGCATAAATTGTTGCAATAGTATGAATTCGCTAAAGTAGTTATAATTTCTGAAAAAAATATTTATTTTACTTGATTTGAAAACACATGACTTTTGCTCTAGCTGTTTTTTTATACTCAACATGATACAACTTTTTTCTCTCCTAAGAAATAGCGTCCTCTGAACTATTTTTCAAGTTTGAGATCAGAGAAGGAGGTTTGGATTTGTCGAATAGGATGGGTGGTCAATTAATTCGTAGGACTACTGCTTTTGACGTCACGTATCGGGACCGTTCTCATCGACGGGGAGGGTGCGGAAAGTCCATTTTTTACAGGGTTTCTTGTTCGAGGCATTTGAGGTATCACTTTTTATGAGACTTCCTGAATTACACAGAAAGAGTGATAATTGGATTACCGAAGGCCATTTCCTTCAGATAGCCATAATCAAGCACGCTATCAATGGGTTGTTGGTGTAATTTTTCTTGGTAAGGCTGCATTATTTTGATGCACAAGAACTTTTCTCAGTATCGAAACATTTCCACACGGCTGTGTTAAACTCATTACTTATTACTCTACCGGTTTACATATAACCAATATAAATAATGCCTTTTGCATCCAAAAAGAGACACTCTCATCTTTCCCGCCAATATGGTCGTCTTGAAATTTTTTGTTTGAACTTGGCCATTTTATCTCCAATAATTTGACTGACTGGCGTATAATAAATTTTGACGAAAAAAATCAATATAGTATATTGATGAATATTGGAACACCTTGACATTCATTATCACATGAACAAATTGACCTTTTTATTTTTGTTTGGGATTATGACAGCATAGCAATTGTTTGAACCGAGAGCAATTCTCCCTTATGTTGTATCATCTACTGGAAACTAGATCAATATTTAACCATCCTGGTATTTTACTAATCAAAACTAAAGGTGGGATATGAAATTTCACACAGTAAACCCCTTGTTGTACGGCGGTTTGCATTATTTGCAGACGGATTTTCTTCACCATCTGAAGAGTTCGTTTACAAAATAGGTCGCCCGTATCTAATACACATCTTTTTTCTAGGATCGTCTCATCAACCTATTAACTGATTGAATGTTTCCAATCACTAATTTGTTGAGAAATAATACTCATAGTTTTTCATAGTCGGAAAAGTTTTTGTTAATGCCAAAATTAGTAACTAAAAATTCATTTGGTTCATATTTTTCACGCTAAAGATTTACAAATCTGTTATGTTGCCTCCCACAAGGAAATATCTCAAAATTCAAAAGGGGGAATATAAAGATTTTTTCAATATTTCAGCAAATTAGAATTCATTCTTTACTTGATGAGAGAAGTTCATATCATTTTATATTTCATTATTCTCTCTTCCTGCGCTGTTGGTATTCTTTCGTCCTTTCAGTAAATTAGCTCCTCCTTCTGAAGCTCTTCGATATGCTGCTGATAGAGCAGCAGTGTTAAGACTTGAAGGACCAGATGATCCGCCACTTGCCTTTGCTTTTTGCTTCATTGGCGATTTTTTGATAGACTGAAATTGAAAATACATGATTACTCGTATGTGTGATCATAAAATATTAACTGGAATTAATTTTCAAGATGTTCTCTTTTCAAGAGAAGTTGGAAGCTGATGATTCTCGTTTGAAAACAACATACTTCAACATACATGCCATGTTTTATGAATAGCAGGCTAAATAAAATAATTGCCCGGTCAAAATAGACATTCCAAATAATAAAAATTTTGTAGTAGCTGAATTTTGGACATAGGTCCACCAGAAGAAATAAAGTGCCAAAAGTCCCCATAGATATTATCCGTGCTTGATAGTTATTTGGTTTTTTGTCGAAAAAGATGTTGTTTTATCAAAATTACAGCTGAGACAAAAATTGTGAATCATAAAATGGTCTACAAAAAAGGTTTTCAAACTTTTTTTTTCTAAAAATCAACATTCCTAAGATATCGTCATTCGAAAAGTTGAAGGAGTTTTGTTCCACATAATATGCATAAATTTCTACAATACCTGTGAGGTAAAGTACTTCCCTTATTTTTTATTGTGGCTTCCCTTGTAGGCCAATCCACGATATGTTATGATGAATTTTTATTGAAAAATACTGTATTCTCTGACATGATGATTATTGATATCAATATATAGATGATTGATTCAAACTGTAGTTCTGATTTCTGTTAATATTTCCTTCTGATTCATACTCTGCAAATTCGACTTCAACAGTCATGTCTTCTTTGGTTTCTTCTTCTTTCTCCTTTTCTTCCTGTTAGATGTCCATAAATGGTTCAACTGAAGATGAATCAGCTGTCTCTTTATTGATATCACATGAATCTTCAAGCAAGATTTGGCTTGACAGTTAGCATACACTGGAGAATACAGCAGTCCTTCTCTTGTTCAGCCACGTACTAGAACCTTTTTTACAGGATTTTTTTTGGTGCAGGTGAGAGTATTGTTTGTAACAGTCTCAAAGTAGTATCTATTAATTTCGTTCTTTGAGGTTCAATTGATTGCCTAGCCATATTTGAACTCGAATCAAGTGCTGATGTGCTAAAGCTAATATTGGAGGAAGACAAGATTGTTGAACATGTATCTTGTTCCCTGTTTTTCTTGCAAAAGTTAAATATCTATACTAGTTGATACAATAATTTTTTTTGGCTCCATGAACAGCAAGGAGGAAGAGAATTCATTTATCATTCAAGGAGAATAGTCAATTTCTTCAGATACCTTAGCGCAATCAATCAAATTCTTCCCTTCAAATAATTTCAGTACTAATGTTTTACCCATTTAGAACATTGCTGATGTAGTATCGCAGCCGGTTATCGCATGTAAAAATAAATTAATGCTTTTTACATTTTGGCTAGGCAGATAAACTTTTTGAAGAATAAATTTCTGTTTGCTGTTGACCTTTTCCTGATTTCAAAAAGTAAATAATGTTATCAATTGGAATCCGTGTAGTAAGTAATATCAACAAATCAACACCTTCGCCAACCACAAGAGTTTTATATGTTGCATTGAATTATTCAATTGCTGTTTCAATGAATAAAAAACTTGAAAAATGAGAAATAAAAATTTATGTTTTTTACCACTTTTATTTGTAACTAAAGTTACTGCAATTTCGTCCTATAAAGACATCTTCAAACTAATACCATTGTAATAGACTAATATACAAGGCTTATACATTATTTCTAACTTTAGTTACAAATAAAAGAACATAGAATAAAAGAAACATAGAAATTTCAATCTATCATTTTTCATGATAATCTCCCACCACGTAGTAACGGCTACATCCATCAATTCAATAAAACAGGTATGTGAGCATTGCCACGCGGACAATAGGTAGATGTTGTCCAATACCATGTGGGTGGATGGGACTGAGTTTCTTTCGAGCATATATTCTCAATTTTTTTTAATTTTTACATCAAAGAAACACAAATAGAAATATCATGTAAAATTCAAATCTTTCAACTTTTAGAACCTCGATATATTAGGAATGGTGATCTCGGAAAAAAGTATCAGAACTATGTTTATAGATAATTTCATGATTTGCAATTTTTGTCGGGGCTGAATTTTTGATAAAACATATCTGTGACTGAAAAACTTTCAGCGCACATTGTATCTATGAAGATTTTGGCAATTTTTTTTTAATTTAAAGAACATGAATATGTACATGATATCTGTGGGTTGAATGCAGGTTAATTTGAAGATCGGTGGTCAATGAAATTTCTTCTGGGTAAAACACTTTTGTAACCAGTTCTAATAAGGATGGGCAAAACAATAAATCAATTATTGAAAAAAGTCTGGTCGAGTCAAAATTGATTTTCGAAAATTTTTCCATTTTTCCTAGTTGTGTCTGCCACTGAAACCATTTTTGACACATTTTTATCACTTTTTCATCGCCACACGAAGTTAGTTTACTGAATGTATCTACTGTTCCTACTGACATTTGAATGTAACAATGTCGAACAAAATTTGTTATTATTTCATAACTTTTTCAAGTTGACAAATTTCAATTCTCTAGTTAATGCTGGTTTATGTTTAGTCTGGTTCACATGTACTCGATTCAGCTCTTTTTGGTGACATTTTTCAGCCCTGTCTAAAAATTACGACCAAGGTGTCATTCGATTCGTATTTTTGCCTAGAAAGTTTAAGGAGAAGTCCGAAAACGCGCCGATAAAAATTACAAAAGTTATAAACAATTGAGTGAAAAAATGGGGCTTCAGTTTTTTCTTAATATCTCGGAAAATTTTCAAAATTTTGGAAATTTGAAAAAAGATTTGAAAAGATCACTGAATTTGCGTAAAAAAAGTCCCGACTCCCGAAACTGTATCTCGATTATATATAATATTTACAGAGCCCTGAAAATAGAGCCAAGAGCGGGAGTCTAGCTTCCGCGCGCCTTTCGTCACTCTGACATAAAAAAAAAATTTCAAACATATCAAATGTAAATATTAAGGAATGAAAAAATAATGAAGGAATAATATTGGGATACATCAATAAACAATAATTCGCAGTCAAAAAAATTTTATCCAAATTTCAACGTTAACTACAAATTTGTTAATTAATAACTTTTTCTGAATTTAAATGTAATATAAAAATTTCTATAATTATTAAAATAAAACCCTGGCATTTTTTTCCTTTGGTGAAGTTATCCTAATAGGCAAAAAATAGATTACCGTTGCTAAAATAAAAAAAAATGTTATTTTCAATTTTTCATGAGCAATTGAAAATTATAATTTCATAAAAAATACAATACAATTTTTTTTATTTTTTTATTACTTCAATGTCTCATGGCTAAAAACAAAGTAATAATTTTTTTTTTATTTTTTACAGCTATTAATAAATTCATTATGAACAAATACATTGTTTATAAGCAATTCGAAAATATTTTTTGCATTATGTTAATTGAAAAAATCATGATTTTTAGAAAAAAAAATGGTGTCTTAAACAAATTTTTTTGTTTCTTAAAAATGATTTTATTAATGAACAATCGTTTTTTACTACTAAATATTGAAATTAAGGAACCGTTTTTTTTAAATCATAAATTCTATTGTTTTTTAAGGTTTTGAAAAAACTGTTTTTTATTCTTTTTTTAATTGTTAATTTTTTTTATAAATAACGATCAATAATTAAATAAATAATAGGACTACAACTTTACTGAAAGGCTTAAATTGTTAATAAATTCATAATCAACAAAAAAGACTTGAAACATATTTATCATAACTGCAATAGTTTGAACGTTATTATTATTCTAAAAGCGAAGGAGCGAATGAAAAAGACAAGTATCAAGGTATCACAAAATCAAAAGTTTCATAAGAAATAGCATAAAAAAAACACAGTCACTTTCATTATAGAACTAATTTGTTTATAATAATTATTTTTAAATAAACAATTGAAAAAAGAATAAAGAAAAGTTTTTTCAAAACGTTAAAGAACAATAGAATTTATGATTAAAAAAAAACAGTTCCTCAATTTTAATATTTAGTTGCAAAAAAATTGTTAATTAACAAACGCATTTTTTAGTAACAAAGAAATTTTTTTAAGAAACCATTTTTTTCTAAAAATCATGATTTTTTCAATCAACATGATGCAAAAAAAATTTTCGAATTGCTTATAAACAATGTATTTGTTTATAATAAATTTATTAACAATAGCTGTAAAAAATTTAAAGAAAATATTATTAATTAGTTTTTAGCCATGAGACATTGAAATAATAAAAAATTAGAAAAAAATAGTAATGTATTTTTTATAAAATCATAATTTTCAATTGTCAATACAAAAATAGAAAATAACAATTTTTTATTTTGGCAACGGTAGTCTATTTTTTGCGTATTAAGGCTAACTTCACCAAAGGAAAAAAATACCAGAGTTTTAGTTTAATAATTATAGAGATTTTTATATTAACTTTCAATTCAGAAAAACTTATAATTAACGTTAAAATTGGGATAAAAATTTTTTGACTGCGGATTATTTTTCAATGTGGATCAGAAAAAATTCTAATGTAGTTATCTTTGTTCGATAAAAATATTACCAGTCTCAATCAAAACATTTTGTAAGGAAATTTAACAAGTTTTATTTTCTGTAAAATGACTCCACACTAGCTTTCTAGAAAAGAATATAGCAACTTTGTAAATCTGTAAGTTGTTCAAGTTTTAACCAAAGCAGAATACAAAGTATAATAAAATTCATGCTAAGCTGGGATTTTTTTTTCTAATTTTCGACTGCAAACAAAATGTTCATCGTACCAGAATTATACTCGTGTGAAAATACAATGCAAAAGCAAACAATCTTTTTTGTTACTCACTTTGGAAAATCTTACACTTTTTTGTTCTCTCTGATGAATTGTATCAAGATATATTTGGTTCATTTTTACAACCTGGAAAATGTTTTTGGGTTAATTGTCGATTTCAATTTGCTAACGATTGAATAGAGCAAGTCTTTTCCCCCTCTCTATATTCCAAACATTTCAAATATTCCGTTCAATTCCTTCTGAATGGATCTATATCAATAGTGCTCAGAGCCGCCATTTCATTTTAATAGTTTCCGCAGACGCCTGGAAGACCGTCAGAATGCACCTCATCATAATATAATTTTCAATAATCCAGTCGAATCTCTCTCCATCGTCGGGGAAAAATAGTGGAGGGTCATTTCGCTACTGAGTCACGTTCAAACTATCCTTCATTTCTCCAGGCCCAACCGCGCTCTGGATGGCAAAACCAAAAACCGACGGGTGCGGATTATGAGGAGATGGCTGATGTATTGTACGAAACGTACGAAGAACAAGGCCAGCATAAGAACTGTACCTGAGATGCATATCCGTTCCGAAACGTTCTGCTCGTTGACGAATCGCGTGTAAAACTATTGTTCGCTAGTGAGTTATCCAGTGTTGAAAAAAGTGTTCTGTGGCATGCGAGTAAACAATCCAGTGGGAGTATTGAAAACAATCGCAGGTGACAATGTTTGAAATGTGGAATAATGTAACGACCAAGCTGGAAGTACAGCAGGCCCATGCGCAACAACCTCATACGTCGAGCGGATCCATCAAAGGTAGAAATTTCATTTATTATTAGTTTTCAGGTTGTGGATTTTGGTTTGTGTAGTCAGTGAGTAGAGATTGGACAAATTCAGCAACAACATGTTTTATTTTTGGTTGTCATGATGTTGTTGTCGTTGTAAACCACATATTTGAAAAAGACATTCAATAGTTTTTTCATATCATGGTTCAATTTGATATAATTTAACAAAAAATATCCAGCACCGGAACAAAAATCAGGAGAGTTCGTGTATAGGTTAGGTTTGGTTGAAGGTGAGAGAACTTCACCAACTCAGGATTCTTGATGAATGCGATTAGTTTTTTTGATGATGAATTTGATTTTATTTCTAACAGACCTGCCTATAAGTGGTTCTGTTAGACAACGAAGGTCTTCCTTCGAAGTGGGGAATGTTCCTCAATTTTGGTGTGTTACAGCAAATGGAAGTTTGAGCAAAATAAAACGAATTTAATCTCCACCGATCCGATATTTTGTTCTGAAAAACTCTTGCAGCATTTTTTATTCCAAGGTGACCAGGTGCTCTGATAACAAAAACGTTTTTCTCACAATCAAAATTTACTGAAACTCAACTGCAGTTGCTCATAAGTAATTCTAGCATCAAAATCCTTCAGTTCTGTTTGGTGTGATCATAAAACCATAGTGCTACGTTACATTGACAATATTGTCGTAATATTGAAGCGTGAGGATAAACTGAACATATTCCTCAAACATCTAGTCTTCCTCAGTCCCAATTGAACGGAAAACCCAAAACGACCATCCTCTTGGACAGAGATGGTACATTATGACACTTGGTCTACATACTACCTGCCAAACTCCTACTACCAGCCACGACAAAAGAAATTAGTGATTAAAGCGTTAGTTGATAACACCAAATACCTAGAGAAGTTCATCCATGGAAAAACATTCCTGTCTAGCATTTCTGATGTGGCACACCGTATTCAGGGAATTCTGTGTATAGATAGATCGATATTGAGGACCACGAAAATCTTCGAAGAGGGTTAAGTTCCATGGCTAGCCTTGTAAAACCTCTAGCAATATAAGGAGCATACTAGATCTGTCTGAATTGGAACGACGAGAGAAAGTGATAGGGATCCTTCTTGCCAAAAACTGAAAACATTGACAGGTATGCTAAGAACCAAGAAAAGACCTTCACGACATTGCCTCAGAAGAACATTGCCTAGGATGCTCTTCAAATTGGAAAACTGATGAAAACATTAAGAATAAGCAATCTCAATCGTCAAGATCACTAGCCACAGTGGCTACAAGAATCGATGAAACAAACTAGAGGTCCTTTAAAAAAAGTTGTGTACTCTAGGTGTACTCATTGAACGATGTAGTGCTAGACTAACCTACAATGTGTACCAAAAACATACGCACACGGATAGATCTCTGCACGCACTTGAAAAGAAGGAATCATCTCTACACTAACTGTACTGGCTCGAAGAATGTCTGAACCGGAGCTTCTTGAGGAAGAATTAGAACGTCTTCAAGTGCCTTCGAGACCAACAAGGCCATGACACTGAAGAGTTCCATGGTTTGAAACGGGTAGGAGGCTCAGGTGGTTGCACGTATCCACCATATATCGCTAGGGTCACAGACAGAATTGGAAAACTCTTCCGAAAATAGATGGCTTCCAAATTCGAAAAATATTGACACTGAGTATTGAAAGTTCCCTGCCTTTTGTTATATTTTTGTCGAATATTTCAAATACAGCCACTGATTTGAAGAGAGATTATTCTAGATCCTCAAAATTGGTAACTTAAGTCGAATTTAACCCTTGTTGTAGGTCTTACGGTTCCCAAAATAGCTATAGTGTGATCAGCTGAGAAAAACGACCTGTATAATATGTATGACTTTTCACCGGACAAAGAAAATAATAATCCAGGATGTGGATAACTAAAACATTGCTCTGGAATGATTTATATCTTCCGCTTTCAGTATATTTACTTCATTGCAGTAAATTGAATGGCACTGTTTTGTTTGGAGTAAACAGTTTCCATTCATGGATTATTCTCAAACTAATATCCGGTGTCATCAAGGTGAGACTAGATCAATATACCTGGACCGAATGAATTTGACAAAGTAAGCTGATGAGGCCATAATTAGTTCCATACAGAAATTTCAAATTTGACTAATCTCATGTTGAAATGGAACTTGACAGGCATTCTGAAACTAAATTCTAAAATTTTCCTCAGATTCTATATTGTTTCATGGCTCTTAGACAAAGAAATCAAAGGTTATCAAGATAATGGCTGCTGGGTGGTAATTCTATCCCCCTCAAAGCTATTTTCAGGGTCTGTTTTAGACCTGACGGTTTTCTAGACATTCTCAAAAGAGATATCAGCAGGAGTGTAACTTTGTTGCTATTGGTGGGATTGGCCTGAATCGTATACAGTAAATGCTGGTAGCCAGACGTTGTTTATGTTAATGTACCTTTAGCCACTGCTGATTTGTTTTGTTGCGCTCTCAAAGCACAAGTTTTTCCAATATTTTGACAATGTTTATTATAATATTCAGAGAAAAGCTACATTAACAGGTGATTTCAATATCAATTCCAATGATAAAGAGAGTTATATCACACAGTCACTAATTAACCTCTTGACTGCTTTTGATTTGACAGTGCATGTGAAATCGGTTACCTGAATATCACAATACAGTAATACTGCTATAGATTACATATGCAGTAACTTAGATTCAAATCAAGTCATATGTTCGATTGTATATGTAGGTCTCTCTGACCATGAGGCTGTTTTCTGCACAGTAGGTAACATTGATTCAAATTGCAAAAGTGAAAAATATAAATATGGTAGGCTATATACTATATCCAACTACAATACCTATATACTATATCCTACAACATTGAAAGAAAGATTTCAAGTTTTCCACAACGAACTTCTTGAAATTTTCAATTATACTTTTCCAATTCGAAAGAATAAAAACAAACATAACAAACAAAGGCTCACAAAAGGACTAAAGAATTCTGCAAGAAATATAAGATCTCTGCATTATATCAGAAAATATACAAATACAGATTCTTTCCATAACTACTACAATATGTAAAGATCAATATATCGAAAGTTGATAAAGTTGGCAAAGGAAAATTATAAAAATCGCATTGGCAGTTCCACCAACAAATCAGAGTAGAGTTGGAAGATAGTAAATGATCTTGTAGGAAAAAAACCCAAAAAGAAAATAGATCTGGAGTTGAATCCGAACACATTAAATGAGTATTATACTTTTGCAGATGAATGGACAAAAAATATACCTGTAGCTTATGATCCACTAATAAATCTAGCAAACTTCAATGTTAATGAAAACCTAATCTTGTATGACACTAATATTGATGAATTGAAAGAAACGACAATTACAAATAAAAACCGCAACAGGATTTGATGACATTTCTGTTAGGATCTTTGAAAATCCTCCAGATAATGCTCTGAACCATCTAGTATCTCTGATAAATGGATCCTTCAAAGAAGGTATATTTCCACAGTTTCTCAAAACATCAATTGTCATACCGATCTATAAAGATGGTGAATTGAGCTCTCCTAGGAATTTTAGGCCCATTTCACTCATTCCTACGTTAGC
>WOGN01005139.1:0-13459 GCA_015342105.1 Leptinotarsa texana | reverse complement strand
ACTTGTATGTTTCTTATACTCTGTTTTTATCTTTATTTTTATTTCTTTTATTGACTATTCCTATACAATGTATATTGTCTACACGGAAATAAAGTATAATTATTATTAACATTGATTTGGTATTTTTATATTTTTCCAAGGCGCTAGCTTTATCACGAATATTTGCAATATTGGCAGACTACCATTTCGGGTATTTGTGGTTCCCTGACTTGTATAATGATATGTGTGTATCAAAAATGGAATATATTGTTTCATATAATTTATCTACTGCAAGGTTCACATCTGTGTAATTATTGAGGAACGTCCAGTCACATTCTTGCGAAGCCAAATACAAGGAAGGATAATCTGCTTTCTTGAAGTTATATGTTTTTTGGGAGTTTTCAGATTTGAATGTTTTGTATTTTGAAGAAATATCAATGTTGATTATTAAGGCTGGATGGTGAGAGTCTTCGCTTTTTCATGAAGAATCTCACATTTTCCATTAGCAAACACAAGATCTAGTAAACGGTTAGAGGAGTTGAGTATATTATTGAACTGTTTCAAGTCAAAAAAGTTAGAAAATTTATTTGCCATTTGGCTTTTACACACTGTATACAGTTTTAAATATATAATTACAGAATGAATAACGTGAAATGAAAAGAAAAAAGAAAATCAGGGTATATCAAGGAATCCAGTTACTTGAGAGCTTAATTAATATTAAAGTTTGCACCTGACTTTTCCTATCTGAAATCTTTCCACATTATCAGTAGAAATGGTAATCACCTTTTGAAGCTCTTTTTCGAATTGGTAACAGAAACATGGTTATAAATTCTATTATTTCTATTAAGTTTGAATTGAAGGGGTTATATATTTTTTTTATTAAGTGTTCTGTTTTGTGTGTATCTGTCTTTTACTGCAACTTCTTGTATTTATAGCTGGACAATTCACATAAATGCTTGTGTGATTCTTATGAATTTCCCATAATTTCTTATTGGCTCTTCTAGATCTCAATAGAGTAAACCTTTTGATCTTCGACGAATGTCACAGAGGGGTCAATGACCATTCAATGCGCCAACTTATGAAATCTTTTGGAACCCTGGTAGAACCTCCAAGGGTTTTAGGATTAACAGCACCTCTGCTGAACGGTAATTGCAAACCTGACAAAGTAATGGATGGTGTTTTGGCACTGGAAACGACTTACCACAGTAAAGTAGCTACAGTCGATGGCTTAGCAGATGTAGTAGGGTAAGTAACACCTGAGACTGAGAATGAAAACGCTTTTTTTGTTCAGAATTGGCTTTATTCGTCAACGTAATCTCCAACGTTTCAGCAATAACCTCTTCATTCAAGAGAAATTCCTTACCGGTGAGCATTGATTTCAGGTCTGCGAACAGCCAGTAGTCACTGAGAGACAAATCTGGCGAATAAGCTGGATGTGGGAAAAATTCGAAGTTCAATTCATGTAGTTTTGATTGACTTGTGACGCGGTACGTTGTTTTGATAAAGCAGCATTTTTTTCTTTGCGCCATATGCGGTCGTTTCTTGCAAATTCGGCCTCTCAAACGCCTCAATAACGCTATTCACTGGTATTCCTTGTTGATGGTATTTCCCTTCTAAAGATAGTCAATGAATATTGCATCTCGCACATCTCAAAATATCGAGATCATAACCTTTCCAGCCGATTGTGCTTTAAGACGCTTTGGACGAGGTTCACCAGTCGATCTCCGTTCAGATGACAATCATTTTGATTCAGGAGTAAAGTGATGGATCCGTGTTTCATCCATCGTTACATGTAGACTTAAAAATTCCGGTTTGTTATTATAACGAACTAAAGATTCAACTGTCTTAAACAAATTTATGTTTAACAGTATTTCACTATCACGACTAATTTATATTCAACACTTAACAAGTAACGCTTAATTTATCTTCACTGTTCGAATTCTTTGTTTAACCGCTTAATTCGCTTTGTGAACACAGACTCCCTCTCTGGACGGGAAGCAGGGCTTATATATCGGTAACGATCGTTCTAGATTTATCTAGTGGTCTCTGTACTCGCCTAGTATTTTCCCAGCAAGTCCGACTGCTTCTTTCGCGATGATGTCATGCGTTTGCTGGCTGAGATATCGGTCAGGGCCGGCTTCAGATTCGTTACATTATGTTTAAAAATGGCCAAACACTGTTCAGAATCATCAAGACATTCTTGTTTTTGGTCAACAGTGAGCTCTCCCGGCACTCACTTTGAACAGAGCTTTTTCATAGTCAAATGCTCATGAAATATAAAGCCAACACCGTCTTTTGATATCTTTAAAATGTCAGCCAACTCACGCAACTTCACTTTTCGATACTTCAAAACGATTTTGTGGATTTTTTAATGTTTTCTGGTGTTACTGCCTCATTTGAACGTCCACGTAAACATTTTTCTGACTCAGAGTACAATCGCAGTATACCACTGTCAACGTTTCATGTGTTTTTGAGCATTTATTATACAAAATTTGATGCAAATTCTTTGATCCATATTTTTTGGTAGTAGAAAATCGCCAAACACTTCAAACTTTTATGCCTCTTTCCAGTTGTACCAAGCTGTAGATACATCTGAAATTCTCTTTTTTTCTAAATACAAACAATGAAGTTTGTTTGAAGGTGTTTGTGGTGTATGTTTCGTGGTGTATTTCATTAGTTCAAACTTCCATTGTCTACTGACGTTACGTTTTACCTGTGGTTTCACCAGTAATTGACTACAGTGAATAATCAAAATTAATTTTATTTCACTTGAAATACAGCAAACACTTCAACTAAAAATTTCAACTATTATTTGAATGTGTATCGCTTTACTAGATCACTGTACCGCACTGTAACGTCCACTTGACCCTGTATTTGACTGTCCGAATACGCTTGCAGCCATCGTTTAAATATCGCAATGGAATATCGTAGAATTTTCGCCGAAGTTCTATCGACATCGGTAGCGTTTCTTGCGGCTTCTCGAGCGACAGGTAACATTGGATATTCCTACGCTCTCAGCTACGTCACGTTTGGTTTCCAGTGGCGGCCGGCGTTACTTCCTTTCGGGCATGATTTGCAACAATATAAATTGATTTGAAATCCCTGAAAAAGTCTATAAAAAATTAAAAAGATTAGCTAAAAAAATTATATCAAGCAAGAAAACTGAAATTACAATTAAATAAAATACAAGCAACAATCAAAAAGAAAGGAAAATTAGAAAATTGAAAATTAAAAGATTTCAAGCCAAGTTGCTTTATGACGTTTCTATTGTTAGTATCCACAATCGTCTTCGAGTATTAACTGGACTTACTCTTCCGAGATCTGACTATTTATAAGTCATTCGAGTGCTTTCACCTATCCCCTCTCTCCGCTTCATCGGTTTTAGCGGTAGCTGACCGTTGGGCGGGAGTTGGTCGTGTTCCTCTTGACTATAGGTTTCCATATGTTGCGTATCTCTACACTAGCTTGGCTAAATGCGTTGTTGGACATAATATATGCAGCTTTTTTGAGTTTTCTCCTAAACCAGTGTTCCTCCTTGTGGATGATTTCAGCTTGAGACCACTTGATGTTATGTTGATGAGTCCAAATATGCTATTACTCCTCGCTGTGTAAGTTTCTTGTGCTCGGCAATACGAACATTTCAATGGCCTCTTAGTTTCACCGATATATGATTCTCCGCACTCGCAGGGTATCCGGTTAATGCAATTCTTGGAATCGCAGTCCGCGTTTGGTGGCCTGGTTTTCGTGAGGTTGCTACGGATAGTGTTCCCAGATCTGAAGCTGATCCTGATGTTATACTTGGACCCATTCCTTCTTATTCTTTCCGATAATCCTCTGATATAGGGAAGCCTAGTTCCTTTTCGAGACCTTCCTTTGTATTACAGAGCCCAAAGGCATGGTCTAGTGGAGTCTAGTAGAGTCCACATAGAAACTGATCATTTGATCCTGTTCTGTGACTTTGATTGCCCCTAGTAGTTCGACAAAATGCCTTGAATTCTTCACAAAAGATGATGTTTTTCCTTGCAGTGGTTTCATTATTGGTAGTAAAAATCTGGACAAATTTTGAGAAGCTGAATCTCTGGAGCTAATGATCAGTCTGAGCTGAATACCCCTCTTGTGGGTAGTCCATACAAGTGATGGAGCTTACTTTGGTGCGGTGTTAGCGATGATCTCTCTCTATCTTTTTATAGATTCTTTCGGGGATTTCAGATCAATTTATATCACATTCGACAATGGAAGTCCGAACTAATGTAATACTAAACAATTAAGTGTTTTGCAACAGTTCAATTACGGATTTTCGTCAAGTATCCCCCGTCCTTCAAACTTCAAATCATTATTGTTGCAAACTCTAATTTCAGCTATTCTACTAACCCCACCGAGGAATTCAAATTCTGCCAAGGGCATACCTTGAGGTATCCCGAATATGTAGCAGTAGATACTCTGAAGAGGACGATAGCAGTGTTGAAAGTCATTCGAATTGAATGTTTTCAGAACAACATCTTGGGCTTGAAGCCCTTGGATCCGGGGGATACATACAAAAGACTCTGGAATTTACTAGAAGACGTCATAGTTCACATCCAAATCATGGGGACTTACGGAGGGGTCAAGGCCGCTGTATCTCACCTAATACAGATTGAACGGCTGAAGCAGCACTGCGACGATGATAAATTCATGGATATCCTCAATACTGTTCAAACATCGCTGTCTTTCATCAAACAGTTTCTGGAGGACAGCATGAAAGGTCACGACGAGAAGAGTCGGATTTACAATTTCTCCTCGCACAAAATCCTAACACTTCTGGAAATCCTGAGAGAATTCAAGGCCAAATCGCGAGAGGAACTGTGCGCGATCATTTTCACTGAAAGGCGCTTCGCAGCCAAAGTGATTTTCTTCATACTGGACGCGTTGAGCAAGTGCGACCCGGAATTCAAACACATGAAGACAAATTTCATCGTGGGCTTCAACAATAACCCTTACAACGACACTAGGGAATCCATGTTTCAGTCGAAGAAGAACAAAGAGGTTCTGAACAGTTTTACCAACAAGGAAATCAACGTTCTGGTGGCTTCCGACGTTTTGGAAGAAGGGGTCGACATTCCCCGATGCACTTTGGTGGTGAAGTACGATAAACCGAAAGATTACAGGTCATACATTCAGTCGAAGGGTAGAGCAAGGCACAAGGCCAGCATTTATTATATGATAGTGGAAGAAGAAGAGATCACCAAATATTCTGACAAGTACAAGGACTTTCAGTTGATAGAAGAAACTTTGAATAATGTGAGTAATGTTCATTTGCTTGAAGGGAGAATACTAATAATGATATTTATTCGGTTGGATCATCTATAGATGACATTGAGTATGTCAAAGCGTGTAGAAATACAAAATTAAAAATGCAAACTCCGTGCACTTAGAGGCACAATATACAATTTACATAGATAATATAGTATAATATATAATAGTCAAAACCTAAAATAATCTGCTATTTATGTAACAGCATCGTTATTAAAATCTTCCTAAAATGTTACACATGTACAGGGTCATAAGTTATCCATATATTCTTTGAGAGAATAATAGTATTTATCCAGGAGCAACTCTTTGATTTGATAGTTATACTGTTTTAGAGCCAGATTTTTTATTGTACTTGGAAGTTTATTGTACAATTTGATGGCCATAAGCCTGGGACATGATTCAGATACAACTAATCTGTGTTTTGGCACTTCTGACTGTAGGGAATTTATAGTATTATAATTCTTACTACCATCAAGAGTAGGAAAACTGGTTATGTGCGATTTTACATATTTTAATATCTCATAAATGTATATATGTACTTGTAACAGTCAATATTCTGAGATTTTGAAAGATGACTTTGCAACTTGTCTTTCTAGTAACTCCTGCTGTATAAATTATGGTTCTTTTTTTAATTTAGAATATTCTGAAACAATCACTAGATACTCCCCAAGCTATAATACCATATGGAAATGCAACCATGAAAGTGTGCATGGTAGTACATTGATATTTACATTCCAGCGTGGTTTTTGAATACAATAAGATATTGAGGATATCTTTTCACAAATCGTATCAATATGTTTGTTCCATTTGAGATTTTCTGTTATCTTCAAACCCAACAATTTTCTCTCCTCTTGTTGTTGAATTGATCCATTAATTGACGTTACTAGTAAACTGTAATTTAGAGTGGTTCTTGGATGATTAAAACGTAAAAGCACAGTTTTTCTTAAAAATGGACCTAATATAGATGTAGATAATGTACTGCAACCAAAAAAATTATTAGGAAGGTCCTAAGGTGACATCATACCACTATATTCAGGAATCTACGGTATCGATCAGATAAAAAATAATAAAATCGTTGGTTTAGTATTCACATATTCACTCAGATTGCGCTACGCCCAACAATTTTGTTATTTTTTTATCTGATCAATGCCGTAGATTGCTGAGGAGAGCAGTGTGATGACTGATACGTAGGACCTTCCGAATTATTTTTTAGTTTTTAGTACATTATCGATATCATATCTATCTTTTTTTTTCAATAAAACCGTTTAACACATAATTTTTTCAACTCATTTTATTTCCTAAGCCAGTACTAAGACAATGGAACCTGATGGAAGTTTATAAAGTTCCTTATCGACTCAATGTGTAGGGTGGAGGTGTCTACAGTCGGAGACTACTACATTGTAATTAAACCTTCATAAGTTCTGAGAAAGTTTTCTTCGGTCGAATTAATTATTTTTCTATTTTCTGATTTCTTTCAATAATAATGTTCAAACGTATTTCAAATACTTTCATACAATGAAAGTCATAACTTCTAATATTGTCAATCACATTCAAATATAATTGATAACATACTTATATGTATCTGTATCTAGAAATGTATAATAAATTACTTCCTTAACATTTACCTGAATAGTGAAATCATCATGCGTTATCAGGACTTATCAAAGATTATTTGGAGATCACAAGTGCATGAATAAAACAGTTTCTGTCGTGAAATTTGTGATGAAACATATCTAAATGGTGAGTATAGAAGCTACATGATATTTAACACACCATAAATAATAATAATAATAAAAAAATTGCTTACCTGAATCAATTTGTTCTTTCTGCATAAACAATTCGATATCTATATTCAGGAGGTTTTCCATTATATTGGGTTTCTTATACTAACTTGAGGTATACGTTGTGAGAAAATTAATTGCAAATGAAATAACCGAAGTTAATATGTTATCTAATCTATCTATAACGGTGATTTTCGTTCACGTCAGATATCTACAGGACACTGTTTATTTTTTTGTGAAGTTAGTGTTATCTTCGACTTCAGAATGTCGTGTGCAATTCTTGAAGCGTCGATATCTTTAGTGAACGAAATAATCGTTTCATGAAGTTGTTTCTAATTTAATTAAAATCAACAAATCAAAAGTTTAAAACTGGTTTATAATTTTAGAAAAATTACCAATAACAGATAAAATTAAATGATAAATGGTACGGTTTTTTCAGATATTGGAGTTTTCAATATATCTTCCTTCAAGCTCTACACATTTTTCATAAAGTCGTCTTAAATTCTAACGTGTCTTCCTCAATTGGCCTGGTGTTATTTCACCACACTTTTGCGTTATCCTCTCCTTCAATTCGTTCCAATTTCATGATCTATTTCTATAAATAATTCCTTTCAAATAACCCATCCCCAAAGAAAATCTAATGGAGTCAGGTCTGGTAATCGAGGTGGCCAACAAATAAAAGGGCTGTTCCTTCCAATCCATCTTCCTTGAAATGTTTCATCAAGATATTGCCGCACAGCAATCACATTATGAATAGAGACACCGTCTAGCTGGAATATTACATTTCTGCGTTCTTCAATGCCTAGTTCTTCGATGAAATCCAAGAATTCTGTTGCCAAAAAAATATAAAATCTTCCACCGTTTAGTGTGTTTTCAAAAAAGACTGGACCTATTATACGGTTTTTGAATATTCCTACTCATGATGTACTGTTTGGAACCTTTGGTGAAGTAATGAATATTAATGGAGTTTTTTTCCCAACACCAAATCGTTATTTTTACACCACGACACGTGTTTCGATCACCAAGTGATCATCTTCAAGAGGAAGATAAAACTAGAAACTTCTCAAAACTAAAGCTATTTATGCTATACAGGTACATCATACAGGTAATCCATGCAGGAATACCACCCATACAAGTATACCATCCTAAATTAATTTTACCATTGGCCTTTCTATTATTTTACAATATGTATTGTTTATGTATGTTTTAATGTTACAGCTATATTTAGAACAATTTTCAGCTGTCTTTTGGGAAGTCCAAAAGACAGAGTCGAGAATTCGGAAAAGTCTGAAATTTACGAAATTCAATGTAAGGACTGCGATGCAAAATATTATGAACAGACAAAAAGATTTATTAAAGTGAGATATAAGGAACACATAGCACACTTAAAATATGGAAGACCTGAAAAATCGCTATCCAATTCAGTATCACTAAGAGATGATTTAAGCTAACAAACTAACATTGCATTAGTCTTTGAGGTGATAAACTGAATATTTCTTTTTGTTAGCGATATTCAATGCATTATTGGACTACTCGTTTTCATATACAATATAAAATCAAGGTCCCAAGATATGATAATACCTTGAGGTACATAGATATAAGGTGTATGCTAAAAATATATCAGTATATCTTCGGCAAAAACTTCGTATGAACATCCAAGCTATTAGTGATGTTGGGATATATTACAACGTCATTTACATAAACCACATACAGAAAAGGTCTCAAGATCGAGCCTTGAGGAACACCTTGAGTCAGGTATAAAGTATGATTGATCGAGTTTGACAGAATCTGTTCTTTTTTTATGAAACCGTGGTGGGTCAACAAAGAATGCGCACAAGTGCTGGAAAGAATAGTTATTCAGATCACTCTAAAGGAGAGACTTAAACATACTTTAACTTTTCTGGAACTAATCCCTTTTGTATTGACGACTCAGTTAAAGATATTGAAGGTTCGCATATACTGGAACCGACTTTTTTTATCGAGTTCTTCCACCTCGAAAGATGTATTTTCAAAGTGAAAATTGATATCAGGTGGCCCATTCTATTATTGGGGATATATAAAAAGTGTTGGGGTCCCTAAATAGTTTCCTACTCAGAATATGTCATGAAGTAACTTAGCAAGAGGTACTTTGGTACTGATATCTTCAGAGGCAAAATATTTGCTCCAAGAACGCTGCCTATAAACTTCAAACGATCCTTTCATTTTTTTACCGTAATTCACACGTCATTATAAGCAAGCAATACAACAATTTTTGCACCTAGATATCGAAAGTAATAGTTCCTTGTTGGCCCCACGGCTAATAATGAAGTGAAAGTACAACCAGTAGTACCATCTGATATTGTGTGTAAATCTAGTGGATGCAATGATGCGACCGAAAAGAGAACGCAGACGATGCTGCGGCTTGCAAGTGGACTACGGTCCTCGCTTGACGAAATTATGGAATTATCGGCGTTGCGACAGAACAATATATACGTGGAATGGACGTTGTTCAATTAGAGTTATTTTATGCTACTACTCTAAAGTGATCGATTAGTGATAGTGATTAGTCTGGTGGGCGAGGAGTCCATTGAATTAGTTCCCTAATTTAACCTGCGGCACTCCTTATGAATAAGTATTTGAATTACAAATATTCTTTGAAACACATTCCAGAATGTGCATCCTTTGATTCCAATCCATGTCTTCCATAACAACTGGTGTCTGGGAACCATGTATTTCTGATCACAGAGCACAAGTAATTGCTATAAATAGGAAAAAAAAACTTTTTCCAAACAAACCTTTAGTTAAAAGGTTTTTTTCAAAAAATGGCACATGTAGGCTAAGGAATTCCCTCTTAAATATGGACTGGTCTATTTTTGAAGCTAATCGAGATGTCAACTACTTATCTCATTTTATAACAAACACCTTTAGACAGCTGATCGTTGATATTTTTCCTCTGAAAAAATGCCGTGAAAAAGTCAGCAAATCTCCAGTAAATTGGTTTGATGATTCTTTGAGGAAAAAAATAGACAAACTCTCCACTCTCAAAGCTATTTCAGAGGTCAGCAAAAACCTGTCGACATTGCTGTCTTCAGGAGTTTTAAGAAAGATTATAATAAACAATTAAAAAACAGCAATTTCATTTCGTCAGCTAAGAATAAGTGTAAAGCGTCATGGAAAATTGTTAATTTCGAAAGAAATAAGATGACTCCGTGTCTGCTGAGACTTTCAATGAATTTTTTGTTGAAATTTCCGTAAACTTAATAAAGTCAATTCCTGCAACGTCGGACACGGAACTCTTAAACTATCGTAATTTTCCTACCCCAAATAGTTCATTCTTTCTATCTCCGGTCACAGAACATGAAGTCCTAACTACCATAAATAGTCTAAACAACTCAGGTTGCTTGGATTCTTACGAACTAAACAGCTTCGTCATCAAGGAAGTAGCTGATATAATTGTAAAGCATATCACCTCCCTCATAAATCTGATTTTCTTGTCCGGTATCTACCCGGATGCTTTCAAAATATCGAAAGTCTTACCTCTTCATAAAAAAGAGAATCTTTCGGATACAAATAATTATCGACCAATAACTATCATCTCTATTTTCAGTAAAATAATCGAGACTCCTCTGAAACAGTGTTTATACAACTATTTTGAACAAAACAGGTTTTTTACCGACTCATAATTCGGATTCAGAACGTCGCAAGCTGTTCTTAAGGTGGTGAGTGATGTGATCGAGGGCCTTGAGGGCCATCATACTCTGCGACCTATTTAAGGCGTTTGATTGCATCTCTCACTCTATTCTTCTGGATAAGCTGCAGTTCTATGGAATAAGAGGTGTAGCTTTATCGCTTATTGCCTCATATTCAACAAATCGTTTACAAGCTGTCACATATAACAGCTGTACATCTAATTTTAAATCTATCAAACATGGGGTGCCCCAGGGCTCAGTCCTCGGCCCTCTATTGTTCATCATTTACATCAATGATCTTGTATGTGTATGATTTTCAGTATGTAAAGCCCGGAAAATTAATAACAATGTGTTATTATCTCTGAAAAACCAGATTCAGTTTTCAGAGAAGAATGTAAGAAATTAATAAATGGTAGAAATAAGTTGTTTGACGAAATAAATGTTGATACAAGACAAAAAACAATGTTTCTGTACCATTTACAAAAACCAAATAAGCCAGATCAGATGGCTCCTCATATAATTTGCTGACAGATGTTATAAAAAATTCTAAACCGTGCATATCTTCAAAAAAAACCTCAATAATTTTCTTGTTAATAACTGTTATTATCGTTTTGAAGAATTTATGTGAATTTTCATTATTATTTTCCAGATTTCATAACTTTGTTAAGAAGGAAAATGAAGATTTAATATAATAATTATCATCACTATAATTCTGAAGAGTTTCCATCATCTCGAAGAGCCCAGAGAGATTTCCTTTCACCAACTGTTCAATGAATACATGTGGTCTGTTAAAAAAATAAGGTTACTGTTAAAATTCCATTCCAATACCGTAATCATGCCTTAGTCATCATATTCACCAGATTTTGCCTCTTCCAAGAGACATATGAAAAGACGGTGTCGAATTCTAGAACTCTCAATTTCCACAAAATGACCAAATAGTTGATGATTTTTCCTTGTTGAATATGTTTGTGAATGATTAAATTGGTATATTGTCTTAGAAACGCAATTATATAGCGAAACACGTATTGTGTTTTTGTAAAACTGTTAAATGAAAGTTTCACAGGCGTTTCTTGGATATATTGAATTGGTAATCATTCAAAGATTTGGTTGGTATGAGAACTCAAGAAGTTTTATTACCTCATACTAACGACAACCCTCAGAAGTCGAAACTTGAACGAGAGGTCTTACCTTTCGAAGTGTGATTTCTAATAAGCAAAGCAAAGCGACAATGGTCTTGAATACATCATAACAGTTTATAGTTATTTCCTTCATTTCTTCATTCTCACAATCTGTTAATAACTTCATACAGTGAAAGTCCAAATCTACAACAAAAACAGCGATATTCACCTCTGCGAGGTACTTTCTCATTAATTTCCAGCTGGAAACTACAGCGGAAAATCCTTGTTCCATTTCGAGCTGTTAAACTTTGGCATTCGTAGTGCTGCATAGCCGTTTTTCTTTGTTACAGTTAGTGCCGCTTTTATATATGTCGTATTAGTCATAACAACGACAAAGAGCACCAAACACAATATGAAGAACGAAATGAGAATGTACAACGTTTCATCGCGGTCCTAACGACCGCTGCCGGAGGTTAAAGACTACGAGCGAATTGCCCTCCTCGGTATGTATCGAGTTAACAAATAGGGGGCATAAATCGCGGTTCTTGGCTTTCACGCCAGAACATTTGTTACGGAAAAGTGTGCGTCCTGAATATCAGATGGAAATAGTGCAAGGCTGCATATGAACTGATATTGTTACATTTGACCATACTGAACGATCGAATTTAACTTTATTTCACTACTGCACCGACAATATAACCCGATTGAATCCGCACTGCACTATCCAAACTAGACTGACTCTTGTACTTCGTGGTAATGCTTATATAACTCGATGGAAGTCATTGGAGAGGGATACCACTGGGGTTGAGTGTGACCTTGACCAAGAAGCAGTAGACTGGCGTCATTTTTTCCAAGGGATACTCCACAACAATATACCCTTAATGAAATGAACAAGAATAACTGGAAAAACTTGTTATTGAACATATTTGAGAAGTCAGAGGAAAAGCGGTAGTACTTGGTCATAAGGAAATTATAATAATTTCTGTTCGTCCACCATTTTGCCTCAAGACATCGGTTTTCCACGGACTGACAATCAAAGAACAACCAAGTTTAGAACCCGAGACTCAATCAACTAGCAGTTTGTATGAAAATTGTAAACGGTCAAGAATCATGTTCATTTTGTTGTGTGGAGAGGTTGGTGGTAAATAAACTCACACATACGTGTGAATCAATGATAATAATAATGAATCATGATAAAAAAGGTTTATTCACAGGAAACATCTGTATCTGTAGAGTAGGCCACATGTAACCCATTGTACATCCTCCCGAGGAGTTGTCTTACTAGGTCATCGTCCATCCTGTCCTTTCCAGGAAGGTGGACAGGTAACTACAGATGTACATCGTCATAAATGTAAAAATACGAAAAAAATTTCAAAATTGAATTAGTACTACTACTTAATAATGTTCTTGATTTGTTACTTTAATAATTCACTTGTTATTAAAATGGCATACACAAATGAGGAAATAGCTGATATGCGTTACGATTACGGTCTGTCCCAGGGGAATGGGTTAGAAGCTTCTAGAAGCTATGCTGAAATGTATCCTCAACGGCAGCATCCTTCACATAGAATATTTGCTCGACTTCATCAACGATTACGAGAATATGGTTCATTCGACAAAAGAA
>WOGN01005138.1:0-13464 GCA_015342105.1 Leptinotarsa texana | reverse complement strand
TATCACCTGAGGTCCATAGATTAGTTTACGTCCGATCATGGCCACCTAGATGCAATTTTAAAAGTGACTCTGAAAAAATCAAGTAGGCTGAAAAACTTCCAGAAATGTCAGTTTCTGATCCAGAATTGTCTCAGAAATCCAAAAATGTTACAATATACAGGGTGTTCCATTTAAAAATTCAGAACCGGAGCCATTTCCGCTGAAACCGGAAGTGACCTGAAAGTAAAAAATATATGAAAACTCTCCTCTCCACATACCATTTATCTGTACCAAATCTCGTTTTGATACACCTAATAGTCTAGAAGTTATGGCTTGTCTAATAGATTCGTTGACACCCCGTATATGAAGATGTATACATTCTGCTTTATCGATAATCATCTATTTAGCAACTGAAAGACATGTGAAACATTCGTCATAATCATTCACAGCTTTCAATGATCTTACTTTTAACAATCTCCAGTAATTTTATGAGATTTGCTTAAACAATACCACGTAATAAAACAATCCGATTAAGTTCGATATAAACTTGTTTGAAAACAGCTTTTCACTATAGTTAAGATTTTATCTGTTTGCGTGAAGGTCAAAGTTCACAACTACTACGAATCAATCATCGTTATAGATTTTTAATCGTTCATTGATATTAAAAAGTAATCTTACTAGGTGAATAATTAGCGAGGTAATTTATACTGTTCGGCATGCTATTTGTAGCATTCTGTGTATATAATTTTGAGTAATGACTTAATCTCGTGAATTAACCAAAATTATGAAATGTTGTAGTGCTTTTAGTAACACTTAAAAGCAGTGTATCCCAATGTCAGTAGTGCAACTAATTGTGATGAATTGCGTCGCTTTCGGGTTGTTTAATGTTTTGTGACATGCAATGACCAAATACTAGTCCTGTACATTTTTATTAAAGAAATTAGATAAAATTTGAGCACCATTCACGAAATTATGTTGCTCCATTATAGTTTCAATTCTCACGGATTTGAGATTAGTTGTTTTCATTGATTGTTCACTGGAACATTGAGAGGCTTCGAAAATTATACAGTGCATTCCATTTGAAACGAACCACCTAGAATAACTTTTGATACAATGATTTTCAAGGAAATTAAAAAAACACGTCAACAATAGTATACAGGAGCACATATTTTAACAAATCCATAATTGATGTTACTTTCCCTATCGCACCCCCAGAACATGTCACAATTTTTTTTTAAAGGATCACCCTATGCTCTATGATGAGCAGGTGAAAAACATATGGTTTGAAGCTCATTGTTTGGGAGCTACAAATTATTTGAGTTGAAAATGAGCCACTCTGAATAACTTTTGAAATAATGATTCGTAGGAAAAATGGAAAACATTGGTCAACAATTATACAGGAGGCCACATTTTGAAATATTCGTTCTAGAGAAAAATTCTTAAGTGAATTTTCAAAAACGTTCTCACAACTTCGATAGCCTGGTACAAACGAGCTTATAGAGCCACCCACACATAGTTGAGAATCTCTTGAGTTATTTCTCTGCAATGTCTCATGATATTCTCTCTCAAATCTTCTTGATTTTACCTCATACACTTTAGACTTCGAATAATTCCATAGAATGAATTCTACAGGAGGGAGATCGGAAGACCTTGGTGGCCATTTTGTAGCACTCCTTCTGCCAATCCAGTGACCATAAAAATGACCATCAAAAAATTATCTTACAGAAGCTACAAAATGCACCATTCTGCTGTAAAACTATTTTGTTTTTCACGGTATTATTCGATTATCCGACATATCCAAATATTTTTCAGTAGTCAAATTATCGTCGATAAAAAAAAGTCCTATGATGTGACCACCTAAAAGTGCTGCCTAAACATTCAGTTTTTGAGGTCGTTGGGTATAAACTTGACAGTATAAATGAGGACTCATATCTCTCCAATACCGACAATTTTGCCGATTCACCTTTTGATTGAAACTAAACGTACATTCTTCCGAAAATCAAATTCTTTAAAAGAAACTCTCAAGCAAGTTGATCCGTTCAGTGAGACTTTCGTGAAACTAGATAAGGTAAGAGTCCGTAAATCCGACATTGTTCACAATTTCGACAGATTATCATATCAAGCATTGAAATAGGAAATACCGATCACCATATTGATGTTCTTAACATCCTGGGACATCTTTGAAGATTACTTGGCAACATTCAAATTCATTTTCGACTACTATATCGACTACTCCCTTCGAATGACGCCGCGATAAACATTCGATATCGCTTGAAATTCACTGAATGCTTCCCTCTCGCGCGATTGTTTCTAAGGTAAGAGCAGATTGTCCATTTTTGAAACAATCATATAATTGATTCTTATCATCACAGCTGATTCACTTCACGAAGAATTCCTTCTTAACATACCATATTTACATAGGATAGTATATTTCCATTGAAAATGAACTCACGGTAATAAATAATACTAGTGTCGGGATTATGTTCAAAGAAATATACAATAACTCAAATCAGTCACTTGGTGTCGTAATTATGTACCAAATCAAGTTTACTATAAATATAGTTTTCTCTCTTTTTAATGTAAGAGAAACGTGTAAGCTTGAACTGATTCTCTTTTTAGTATATTTAAAACAACGTATCATTAATTCGACAGGGGTGTTGAAATCATGTACCACGGGTGTTTGTTTTAACATCGATTCACTTATTTTTTATTTTACACAATTGCGGTCATTTACTGCATTATGGAAATTCAAAATGAGGTTTATTCATGCGTTTCACGATATCTGCAAAGAAATATTGCAAATATTCCCAAGATAATTTATTGAGTGATCTACAGGCCATCAAACATGGCATGCCACGTGAAACTGCAGCAAAAAAATTCAACGTGCCAAGAACTACACTAATTGGCAAAATTGATGGCAGATACCTTGAAATATGTCAAAGTGGGGCATCAACTGTATTGACCTCTGAGGAGGAAAATATTTTAGTACAATGGATCCTCAATATGGCAAGAATGGGTTTCCCCGTCACAAAACTGCAATTTATGGATAGTGTATCACTTCTAGTTAAGAACTTGAAAAGACCAAATAAGTTCAATAATGGGCACCCTGGGCGCCATTGGTATGAGGGATTTCTTCAAAGGCATCCTGAAATTTCGCAGAGAATGGCCCAAAATCTAACTGCTTCTCGAGCAGCAGTAACCAAAATCAAAATTCAAAACTGGTTTGGAGAAATTAGTAATTACTTCACTTCATCAAATATCGATATCCGTGACCCAGAGAGAATATTCAATTCTGACGAGTCTGCATTTTTTTTATCGCCAAAAGGAAATTCTGTGCTAGCAAAGAAGGGAAGTAAAACCGTATATGACCGATCGGGAAATGACAAAGAATGCCTTACTGTACTAATAACAGGTAATGCAGCAGGCCAGTTGGCACCTCCCATGGTAATGTATCCCTATGAAAGGATACCGAAGCACATCGCAATGCAAATTCCTTCTGGTTGGGGAGTAGGTAAATCAGAAACGCGTTGGAAACGATGGCTCGTATCGAAAAAGCTCGAATTTCCTATTTTATTATATGTAGATGACCATAAGTCCCACATAACATTTCCGTTGAGTGATTTTTGTAGAAAAAAAAAGGTATTATTTTAATCAGTTTGCTCCCAAATTCAACTCACATCTTACAGCCCTTAGATATGGGCCTCTTTAAAGCTCTGAAAAATAGCTGGAAAAACAAGATAAGGAATTATCGAACTCAAAACAGCTTCAAAACTTTAAACAGAGAATATTTTGCTCCCGTTCTCAAAACCGCTGTTGATGATATGAAAAATTTAAAAACAATATTCGAAAATGCCTTCAAAGTGTGTGTGTGGATTGCATCCATTTGATATTGAAAATGTTGATTTATCAAAGGTTTTGCGAAGCACGATAATCCCTGAAAACAAAACCAACCAGCCAACAGAGAATTCTTATATAGTAAAGAATTTGAGATTTTCAGAACAACATATTGAAAAGGAAACAGTCCAAAAATTTTATCTTCTGATTGGTGCTAATTGGACTCAAAATGTTGAAGACAAAACTTTGTATAGTGTTTGGAAGCAAATTTTCATTAAGTCTGGTTTGAGTTTTCCTATAGAAGAAGAATCAGGTGAAAATATAATAATTGAAGTAAAGGATGGTACAGATTTAGAAGAGGATTGGGACAACATGATATTACATTTGGCAGGAGATATAAACATGACAATGACCGAAGATCATGAAACTATTAATGATATTCTAGACTTGCAAACAACTGATTACAATGATGATGATCAATTCGCTTATGATGGAGTCGAACATAACATTCAAGAGGCCTCAGAAGAAACAGAAAAGAGCCGAAACCCACAGAATCTTTTGCAGCAAGGCCGAAATCCGTATCCTTCAGAACATTTCAATTGTTACAGAAGGAAACGACATTGCAGATGAAATATTCAGCGGAGTGAATGATGATTCAGAAGGAATAAATAATGATGATATAGAAAAGAAAAAAATGTTACCACAGATGGAGAAAAGGAGAAAACTATAGCTGAAATTAACATGCAGGAAGAACAGAACAATTTCACAATGAAAAATGACATATTTAAGAACAAAGGAGACTTTGCCGAAGATGAGGTGACCGAAGAGGCTATAGTTGAAAGCACACTAGTGGAAGAAATACTTGAAAACGACATTGGTGAGAAAACTGAGTCCTCAGTTACCACACACACACAAAAAAAGAAGTCAAGCAACCTTACGAAAAACAAAAGAAACTGAACGCAAGTCTCCAGAAAACGTTACAAATACTATTTTTCTAGAAATAGTTATCCCTTCGCCATTCAAAAAAGCCTAATTCTAGTCAGAAGCAACGACATCTAAAGAGCCTGTGAAACACAAGAAAGAAAAAATACCTTCAGTAATAACTTCTGATGCATGAAAGGAATATTATTTGAAAAAAGAGGGCGAAAAAGAAAGGCAAATGAAAGAAAACGAAATTGAAAACGAAAGAGAGAGGAGAAGAAGAACACCCTTGAACCGAAGAATACTAGACGTCATTTGCATTTTAAGAAGAATAATAATGAATCAAGTTGCATAGATAGACCAAATGAAAATGAAAAGGCTTCCACTAGTGGAGATAGTAGAAAACGTAACTTCCAGTGTCGACGATTTCGTTATTGTTAACTATGAAGGTGAATATTATCCTGGAGTCATCAAAAATCTTGCAGACGGTAAAGCTTTCATCAGCACAATGACTACTAGCAGCCTGAGACAATGGAAGTGGCCACAAGGAAAATATGAGATTTGGTATGAATTCCATGAAATCATTGAGAAAATCAAGAAACCTAAACAAGTAAACAAAAGAGGGTCCTTTGAAGTGGAAGAGGTTAAGAAATATTCACAAGGAATTTTGGAATAATTCATTTTAATAATCTGCTGTATGATTTATGCATCTCAACATATCGAATTCCAAGGTACTGTCCAACTTGTGTACAGTTTATTGTCGAATATTCGAACAAAGACAGAATTGCAGTCATATGTAGAACATTTTTAAAAATTGCATTCAATGTTTATTTTCTTCAATATTACCATATTTCTGGTGGAATTTCATCAGGAAGGACACCTATTTCTTGATTGTGTGGACTGTCGAAGCAGCTATGCCTACATCTTGAAGTAAATTACTCGAATCTATTACTATCTTCCTCAAAGTGTCTGATTTATAGACATTTACCTCACGTCCATCGAAATCATCTTCGTTCAATTCATGAACTAGTCTCATCTTACATGGAATAAATTTGTACTTATAAAGGATTCTGAAAACATTTTTTTTGACTGATTCCAGATACTCGAGATAACTAGTAAGAGATTGCGATTTTTCGATAAGACCAACGTGCCTTAAAACTGCAGTGCAAATAGCTTCATCGTTGACAATTCCTGAACGGTTATGCTGTTTACACAACAGATCCAGATTCCATAAATTCGTTCAATGATTCCGAGATGAATTTGTGTCGTACGTTTCTTCCTGGATGATTATCATTGAACATACGGGCAGGAATTCTATCACTATTTCCATTCTGGTAGTAAAAACTCACTATTTCAATCCGTTCTCAAAGCTTATAAAACATTGCTTCTCAGGAATTCACAAAAACTTCACCTGGTAGATGATCGTTATTGTAGAATGAGGCAAATTAAAAATGAAGAGAATATCGAATTCAAACTCAACTAGGCAGAATAAGACTTTTTTGAAGTACACTTCACAAAAACACATATGAAACCTAGGTAACAGATTGTACAGAAGTTCATTCAGAGTGACTCGTTTTCAACTCAAATAATTCTTAGCTCCCAAATTATGAGCTTCAGGCCATAATGTATTCTATGTACTTCGTTGAAATCTGTTCATCATGGAACATCTGATAATGCAAAACAATTGGTGACATGTTTTTTATTTTTCTTGAAAATCATTGTACCAAAAGTAATTCAGGGTGGATCGTTTCAAATGAATTGCACTGTATATTACAGTAAGTGAATAAATATGTTTTCTATCAATCAATAGTTCATTATTATTCAGTTATATACCGATTTGATTCCTATGAATATATATTGAACATTATTCTTTGTAAATTTTTCTGTGAACTTTTAGAATGAACACTTAGGTTTTCAAGTTGGTGGTTGTGTTTTTTCAATTTCAAAAAAAGGACAAAATTTCACTTGACAATAATTGTTCATTAACAGTATTAACTCGAAAAGGATTGAATTTTCATAATATGTTATTTTAAAATGTTTCAAATAACTTTTTTTTTTAGGGACGGATCTGTGGAAACGTCACAAGCAGTAATGTTTTTACTTTTCTGAAATTTGTTGATAGTTGCAATTATTTTCATAATAGTTTTTGGTATTACTTGATCACTGACTCTGAAGACAATTTATCTAAGTGATGAATTTATTATTTCTGCCGCTTCACCTGATATGAAACATTTCTCCAGACATTTCGAATCATATCGCTGCCAATAACAAATCAATTCGAATGAAAATACCCGTCTTCATGCCTTTTGTCTTCTCAAGGGTATCATGGAAAAGTACTCAACTCGCATCATTATTTCGGTTATATCCTTTGTTACTTTCATGCAACAAATATCAAAGAGAGCCCGTCATCTTATTTAATGACACCAGAACATGCAAGCGTTTGTTTATTTATTCGAGTCTTTTCGTTATAACGAGGATGTTTTTGTATGTACGGTAGGAAAGTCTTGGAATTTCCGGATGTATTGTTTTGCCTTCATTATGTTTCGAATCGACTCAATTTCTTGACATTCGACGATTCATCATTTTCTGAGCAATGTGTGTTTTGGAAACAAAAGTCCTTATTATATTCAATTGAAATATCTCTATAGATACTCACAAAAACGGTATTTTTAGGATGAATAGCTGGGAATATATTTTTCCAAATATTATTTCATGTATTTTTCCTACCTTGTCTTCATTTCATATTGGAAGTACAGAGAGGACAAAAAATTATTAGGTTAGGTGCAAAGTGAGTGGGTCTATTCGACCCCCCATCACAAACCGCAAGGGTTTATTGTGACTCACACCGATTCACACCAGATCAAATGAACCCAGGTTCTTGAAGAATCCGATTGTTTTGTCTTGCGAGTGGTATTTCAGGTCAGATGGTAAGAGTACGGTTCTGCCGTACTCTTAAAACCTGATTCGGTCCCCAGCGTGGCAGGCATGAAGTGTGTGCTCTGCTATTTCATCATTTCTCAAACAGAGGCGACACACACTGTCTTCCCACAGTCCGAGTCTCTACATATGATAATTCAAATGACAGTGACCTGTAAGAAGGCCTGTTATACATCGTAGTTCATCCTTAATATAGTCCAAGAGCTGTTTGGTTTCAAGCTTCGAAGGGTGAATAGACGCCATGAAGTGAGTCAGTCCTGGAAATTTCTGCCAGAAGTCCATGAATATTCTTGCCATACAATCTGTTTGGCAAAGCCTAAAGCGATGCCAATGACAGATTCTGGTCCAATGAAGCTGCTTGCAGCACCCTCCTTTGCAAGGGAGTCAGCAGCCTCATTGACTTCCATGCCAGTATGGCCAGAAATCCAGACCAGAGACAATCTATTAAGTTTTCTTATCATGAGTTGTTTTTGGCAATTCGCTACCAATTTAGACATTGCTCGGTAGGAGCCAAGTACTTCCAACCCCTCTTGACTGTCTGAGAATATTTTTATTGGTTTGTGTATGAGGTTGAATTCCTCCCATCCCTCCGCATACAATTCAATAGCGTGAATTTCCGCTTGAAATACAGTAGCATTGGTTCCTAGGCAGGTTCATATCTCTATCCTGGGTCTGCGACTGAAAACACCTGCAACGGAATCGGAAGGTGTTTTTGATCCATCTGTGAACCAACATGTATCTGCTCTCAATATGTCCTTCTCCCGGAGGATCCAGGAGGAATGAAGAAATCTTTAAGTCACTCTCAAAAAATTCTTTTCCAAACAAAATCATCACTGAATAGTTTCTGTCATGATTTGGCAAAAACACAGCAATTATTCTTTAAAATACATTATTTTTGTAGAGTAAATAATGTTTCTTGATTTTTTTGCGATTTCTAACCTTCGAAAACGTGAAAACTTAATGAATATGGGTCAACAGAGGATTTGCTAAAGTGTAATATAGGGACAACTAAAGGGTTTATCCCGGAAAGTTACTGCGTAATATAATGTGACATTGGTCAAAAGAAATAAACGCACTCATACATGAAAGCGTATTCGAAAGTATTCCTGCAGGTTTGAAAAAAAATTACTTTTATCAAAATACCAGCCGTTCTAAAAAGTTTTCTACTGAAAATGTAATTTTTTTCAATGATTGAGGTTATTTATAGACAAAATACGAGAATTTTCTGACTGATTGGACTATTCTAACGTTTATTGTTCTTTATTGAAGTTGTGAGAATTCTCCGTTGATCTATAGATTTATTCAGTTTTTGATTTATAGAAGGTTAGAACTTATAGTTCTGTAGTTGATTTTATTTTTGAGAAGACATTGTTATGACAAGGACACCTTGATCAAAAAGACAATTGGCATAAACTGATTTATTGTGCTCTTTCTGATATTGCCATGAGGTGCGCTAGCGTATTACTCATGACATCTTCTATTTTTCACAATTTTAAGTATAAATGATATTTACATAAGACGTTTGAAATTCTATATCTACAATAGTCTTACAGAAATGTACACACCAAATTTTATATATATATATTTTTGAATAATTTAGGTTACAAACAATAAAGCGATTAAACTATGTTATAACTATAAATATAATACTAACATATATGTTTATACATTCTTTCACTTAACACTCATTTTTTCTTGAAGTTCCTCCAATTTCATAATTAAAACCAATTGAACTGCAAATAACGTACTGAAACATTGAAATTATTTATGCCCCTATCACTCATTAAATGATACTCAACTATAAGTCTTTACAGATTAACTATTTATATTCAGACAATTTGGTCTTTTAATTTCTCCTCTATATCGAGTGGTGATATTTTCAGTATGTGTCACTGTTTCATTATTATCAATAAATCCTCATATTCATATGTGATTTTAGAAATATTTTCATAAATTTTTTTTGCAGCTCTTAAGTAAATTCTGTGTCTCCTCAGGATTGTATTTGTGTTGGAGATTTTCACCAGATAAGACCTGTCGTTTTAAATTTTTATGACAATTCTAGACTTTTTGTCGTAATAAGAATGTGTGTGAAGTAAATCTTTACTTTTTCTTTATTTTGAATTTTTAGATTTAATTTATTTCCGATTACAGGTAGAGCTCCTCGCATTCTCCTACTATTGAGAAGTTGAGAAGGACTTCCAATTTCATTATGTAATGGACTATTACGTAGCTCCAAAAGGGCCAAATAAACATCAGTATTGTCATACAAACATTTCTTTAACGGATCCGATGGCTCGTACCACGAGGCCATTTGATTGTTGGTGGTGAGGACTTGAAAAATTATGTTGAAAATTCCCATTTGTTGAAAAATTTTTCAATTACTGCGATGTGAAACATGAACTGTTATCAGAATACAATTCAGTTGCAATTTCTCGCCTCGAAAATATGTCTTCCAAGTGTTTGATGACATTTTAGCTAGTAATATTTTTTTCACAACAGGCGATTTCAATGAACTTCGAAAAATAATTGATAACAATCAAATAATTATTCTCATTAAAAAGAAAAATATCTACTGCTAACTTATTCCATGGCGTGGAAGATATGTTATGATTGTTTAGGAGTTCTCTGCTGTTTGTTCTCCTGAAAATGTTATCACGAATATTATCACACAATTATCACACTAGTAATCAGATTGAAAACATATAAAAGATCAGCCTCAAAATGAAACCTGGGAAGTTTCCGCAATGAACTTAATTTTTTTTCTTCATAAATTCAAAATAATTGTTTCACTCTTACTATTTCATTAATGCCACTTTCGACTTTTTTCCATAAGTAGATGAAGCATAATTACATTTCAGTTGTGGATGAATATTACTGGAGTACTATCCCAACAGCAAACCGTTATTTTGAACACTTCGACACGTATTTCATTCACCAAGTGATCATCTTCAAGAGGAAGATTAAAACTATCCTGAACCTGAATAGTTTCATCATAGGTTTGGATACAACTGGATTATTTAAAACTTGTATTATGTGCATACTAGCGCACCGCCCCGGCTCCGCACGGGTGCTATGCTGATACTAAATATACTAGAGTATATCTTTATGTACATCGTTCACAGCTTTTTGGCCAATAGACAATGAAACCGTGGTTTCTTCAGAGGTAACTATTGAAAGAGCGACATATAATTGGCCCGGCTGTAATATTTTCGAAAATATTTATTCAAATCACATGCTGTTAGGGATCATATTGATCACTTCATGCACATGAAAATCTGGAAGATGAAACCTACATACAAAATTTCAGCAACCAAAAATATACCGGTACGGAGAAACAGTGATGAGAAGGTAACTTCATTTTATGAGCGTCCCCTTTTCCGCCGCGGCTGGCCGCTAGTTGTTATATTTGAAAATCCTTCCTTATTGCAACAACATAAAACTAACACATACTGTGTAGTCCATTGATTGTGCAACAAATGGGAAACTTTTTTGTTATCGACTTCTCAGAAAATTTTACTCTTGACAAAAGTGGGTGCATGTTCCAAAACTATACCAAGTGACCTGAAATGGCTTTATGACAAACACCATACAGGACAGGCCAACAAATATAAAGTTCTTTCAGGAGTATTGTACCCTTATTTCAAAAAATATAGAAATATGTTGAAGAGAAAAGTTGATTAGAATTGAAAGCTATGTACAGATACGAAGTCATGGCCTGATATTCGATTTTTTTTTTCTTTTGGAAAATTTTGAATTACCTCCGTATGATTTTGATTCAATATGTATATGAAGTAGCCACAAACAAATCAGTTTGGGGTATTTTTCATTAAATTAAAGTGTATTTGTAAAATTTACTTGGATTTGTATTTTTTTTGGTGACCGTCAACTTCATGTTCGTCGCAACGATATTTAACAGAACTCTAGAATAAAACAAATACTTTTTTAAACGGTGCAAATAATTTACTAAGTATAATGTTCATATGAATAAACTGTCAAAATCTATCGCAGATAGCCATGAACAAAAAAGAACCAATAAGCGATAGTACAGAAAAATACAATGGGTAACTTAACATTTTAACAGGTGCTAACAATAAAAATTATCGAAGCGCCTCTGTATGTCCACCTACTCTTTCGATGCATCTAATTGGGACACTCTCTGTAGACTTTTTGTTTCAAGTATCCCCATGAGAAATAATCTAGAGGTGTAAGGTCTGGAGAACGAGAATGCCATCGAGGATCGGTATTTCGTCCTAACTATTTATAGCGAAATGTCCTATTTAGCCACTGAGAAACATTTCTAGTAGGATGGGCAGGACATCCGTCATGTTGAAACCATAACTTCTGCCCTCCTTCTTATACCATATCATCCAAAAACTCTTCTATCCTACTTTATTGCACATCTATGACCTAAGAAGCACCTCAGTACCAAAATTTAGCTTCCTAGATCTCACCAGTAGGTACGGAATGAAAACATGAATAAGTGAGTGTTAAGTGGGAGAATTGGAGAATTTTGCATTTGTAAGTATAGATTCTTCTTCTTGAATATTCGGGATACCTTTCCTAGCACACCATATTTCTAATATCGTTTTTGTTGCTTGAAAAGTAATCATTGCCTTCTCAATATCAAGCACTGAATCAATTATTTATGAGAAAACCTTCTCAATATAAATGAGATCAAAAATCTGTTAAATTTTAGTGAGGCTCATCCACAAGATTCCTCCGTGACACACACTGTAGCTTATTATTTTTCCATTTATTCACTCTGTGCGTTATTATCCCCAACGACGTACCAAAGTAGCGATAACCGACAGTTACATAAGTAGCATTCTTGAACTATCGAGAAATCAAGAAACAGAGATCGCACGAAGACCGGTTTTAGTTATAGTCAGTTAAGAATTTGCATCGGATGTGATAATGTATAATTAATGATTGAAAATTGAATATTCGCCGTTTTTGTAATAACAATTATTCACTTGTTGAATCACAATCGTGATATTCTTCATTCCGTACTGCAAAAATATTACAAACAGTTTCATGGTGAAATTTTGTTTTCGGGACTGGCATTGAACTTTTTGCAATTAAAAGTTTCAGCTGAGACTCGACATCAGTAGATAAAATAGTAATCGTTTTTCTTTTCTATTCTAGACCGAATCATAGATTCATTGCTGCAATCAACTGTCTCTAAAAGACAAGTCTGGAGGAAATGAGACCGATAACATCTCTCATCACGAACACGCCATCTATAGGATCGACAGAGAACTCAATCTGCGAATATCAAAGATAAAGGAGGCTCCCCAAGGCGGACGCTTGCAAAGTCAAGCTTCATCATGAAATTCGTCCTCTGTCTTCCATTGCAGCTTTCATTGCAAGGTAATTAGTTGTGAACTAGAGACTAGAGTCCAAACACAATGCAATTCTGATTCAACACCAGACCGCCCTATTTCAACCCGACTTCGGCCTCATCACTGGTGTTGTGCTGAACCATGAATGCACTGCTGGACTCAACTCATCCAACTAGTTGTCCACTGGAACTGATCAAATGCTGATTTGGGCACTTAAAGGTAGACTCTGAAGTCGAACATTTTTTAAGCAATAATTTTCATTTATCACTCACAGTACATTTGGATGTATTAACAAATTCTACATTTGTTTGAAGGTGGTTGTTGACAATGTTTTGTGGTGTATTTCATCAGTTCGGACTTCCATTGTCTAATCTGATATAAAATGATTCGAAACCCTGAAAAAACAATTACAAAATTAATAAGGTTAACCGAAAATAACAATTTTATTAAA
>WOGN01005137.1:1285-13464 GCA_015342105.1 Leptinotarsa texana | reverse complement strand
GAATTGAATAGACGACCTCGAGTAAACTACACTAAAACAATGAAGCAGGCTGACTAATATCTACCAGTTAAACTATATAATCTTATACCAATGAATTGGAAGACATACACTACCTAAAAAAATCACTTCTTGTGAATCCACTTTATAATATTGAAGATGTTTTTTCTCATATATGGACTCAATATTTAGTGCTGTCTATTCAACGTACTACCTTACATAAAGCCCATTTTCTAAGATTATCTCATTTTTACAGTATTCATTACTTCTATTTGTACACAGTTTTACAAATTTCACATACACCTACATATACACCTACACCTCTGTCTTGACGTACCTATACAACTATGTTGTGAATTTATCTCATAAACATTTTTGTAATTTTTAAAGGTCAATAAATATCTTATCTTGAATTTTGGACGTACAGCTAACTTTTGATACGGAACGCACCGTAAAAGATATAATCTCGTAAACTTTCAGCTAGTAAAAGGATTCGAATTTGAGGGTTGCAGTTTGTGTAGGGGCGACGTATCAATAGTTGATACGTCGAGAAGAGTACTTTGAGCACGCCACTGAAGATGACCGACGCAGTGGCAGTTGAAACGTGGCAAAATGTATTATTACTATTTTCATTGAAGCAGCTGGTCGTTGCACATTATGTAGCAAACATTTTCAAAAACTTTTTTGACAATCGGGGTGGAAAATCAGTGAAAAATTTAGTATCGTCATAAATCAGAAAGTAAAATTAGAGTGTTTGAAACTGGTTGAACCCTCATAAACTCTGCAACTTTTCTCAAATTGTAACAATTCAATTCAATTAATAATATTCAGCTTCAAGGATTCTTTGTTGTCTGATTCAACTTTTTGAATAATTTAATTTTCTGCAAATGCTATCCAAACAGCTGCTTCATCTTGAAACAAATACTGATATGGCTTATTTTTTAAGAGATGAGCAAATGGGTTGAATTTGTATTCAATCTCGTCTGTTATCTTATTTAAGTATTACTACTTATCGCACAAGTATAGGGAATTTTCAACGCCCTATGTTGGGATTAAAAACTAATTGAAACTCAGCAACCACTTGCATCACATCAGTATAGTATAATTAATTATTAAAACCCCGTTACGCTTTTCTTCCTCCATCAATTAATTATCTCCAATGAAACAGCAGTATACCTGTAGGCCACTCGGGGGGTGGAACAACGTGTAAATGAACATATTCAAATTTATGGACTCAAATTGTGTCCTGCTGTTATGACCTTTGTTCTTATTTCACTCACCTTAGTCACAATGCACCAAGAAATAAATCAGGGCAGACGAACTACATCAGTTCGGACTAATATAATGTATATTGATTTGAAATCCCTGAAAGAATCTAAAAAATTAAAAAGAATAACCGAAAAATAACAATTTTATTAAAGAAAGAAATAACATACAAGCAACAACCAAAAAAAATTGAAATAAAAATACAAAATGAAAATAAAAAAAATTTAAAAATATTATTAACAATAAATCAAAATTGAAAATTAAAAGATTCCAAACCAAGTTACGTCACGACGTTTCGATTGTTACTACCCACAATCGTCTTCAGGTGATAACTACCCTTATTCCTCTGAAATATGACTATTTATAGGTCATTCGAGTGCTTTCACCTATCCCCTCTTTCCTCTCTCCGCTTCATTGGGTTTAGCAAGAGATGGTCGTTTTACGCTTGATTGGAGTTTTCCATATGTTACGTATCTGTACGCTAACTTGGCTAAATGCGTTGTTGGACAACATATACGCGGCTTCTTTGAATTTTCTTCTAAACCAGTGTTCCTCTTTGTAGACATTCGAAATGTCGTGACATACCTTGGTTTGAAATCATTACATCAAGTGGGCTCAAGCTGAGATCATCCACAAAGAGGAACACTGGTTTAGGAGATAATTCAAAGAAGCCGCGTATATGTTGTCCAACAACGCATTTAGTCAAGCTAACGTAGAGATACGTAACATATGGAAACCTCTAATCAAGCCAAAAACGACGGACTCCCGTCAAACGGTCATCTCCCGCTAAAACCAATGAAGCGGAAAGAGGGGATAGGTGAAAGCACTCGAATGACCTATAAATAGTCAGATCTCGGAGGAATAAGTCCAGTTATTACCCGAAGACGATTGTGAATACTAACAATCGCAACGTTGTGACATAACTTGGTTTGAAATCTTTTAATTTTTATTTTATCATTTTTTGTTAATAATATTTAAAAAATTTTAATTTTCAGCTTTTATTAATATTTCTATGTTTATTTGTTTGGTTGTTGCTTCTATGTGATTTCTTTGTAATTTCTCTTTTTTGTTTAATAAAATTCTTATTTTCGGTTAATCTTTTCAATTTTTTCAGGGTTGTCAAATCAATTTATATTATATTAGTCAATGGAAGTCCGAACTGATGAAATACACCACGAAACATTGTCAACCACCTTCAAACAAAAGTTGATGTGACTTGTTCTCTCTAACAGTTTTTTTGATATTTTGATACATTTCACTTGTGGACGTTTTCTGTCAGGATATTTTGTATCATTAGGTTTTGTCCGTTAAATGTTATATTTGGCAATGATGTTGTTAGAGGACGCACTGTTCAACGTTGGTTTGCGAAATTTTGCTCCGGATATTCAAGCTTCGAAGACCAGCCCCGAAGTAGTCATCCTACAGTTCTCCAAGACGAGGATTTGAGAACCCTTTTGGAGACTAACCTATCAAAAACGATGCTTGAGATGGCGGAAGAACTGAGCGTCAGCTTCCATGCAGTTTTTGATGGTTTAAAATCTATTAGAAAGGTCAAAAAACTTGAACGATCAACAGAAATTGGCACGTATCTAGATATGTTCTTCTCTACTTTTGCGCAACCAAAACGATTTTTTTGGATTGTATCGTCACGTGTAATGAGAAGTGGTTTTCTACGACAACAGGAGTCGTTCAGCATAGTGGTTGGACACCGATGAGCCATCCAGGCACTTCCCAACGGCGAAAACCCACGAAAAAGACAGTGGTTACTATATGGTGGCCAGCCGGGCCAAACCATCACGAAATCGGCGAAATTTACCCAAAATTGCGTCAACAGCTGCCGGCACTGGTCAATAGAAGAGGTCCGATTCTGGTCCACGACCACGCCCGTCTGCACATTTCTCACTTCCTTTCGCCAATCAGGACCAGACAAAAACGGCCTTCGAAGACTTCATCGAATCCCGAGCAAATAATTTTTATGCAGATTGAATCAATCGATTTGGGCAACGTTGGCAAAAGTGCACTGGTTCAAATTTAGATTATTTTGAATAAGTAGATATTTACTAAGCTATTGCAGTTTAAAGTAGGCTCATGAAAACGGATAAAACTTTTGAAACCTCCTAATAGCATAGACACGGAATACCAGATTTGCTTTTTCGGCACTCGAAACGTGCAATATTCCAATGAACTCCTACTTTGATAGGAAGACTTAACAGATGGTCTCTTGTCTGGATTCCTGGCCATACTGGCCTGGAAGGCAACGAAGCTGCTGACTCCCTTGCAAAGGAGGGTGCTGCAAGCGGCTTCATCTGACCAGAACCTGTCATTGGCATCGCATTAGGCTTCGCCAAACAAACATTGAACACCTGAATGGCAAGAAGATTAATGGACTTCTAGCAGAATCTTCCAGGATTGGTTCTCTCCAAGGCGTTTATTCACCCTTCGAAGCTTGATACCAAACAGTTCTTGGACTACAGCAGGGATGAACTACGATGTCTAACAGACCTTCTTACAGGTCACTTTCATTTGAATCATCATATGCAGAGACTCGAACTGTCGGAAGACAGTATGTGTCGCCCTTTTTGGAAAAAAAATGATGAAACAGCAGATCTAAATTTGAACCTAACCTAACCTCCTTTGTAGTTTTCGAGCAAATTACGCAACAGGCTGTCAGCAAGGCGATATACATTTGAATAATAATTGAAGTTCTAGTTAAAGTGTTTGGTTGTATTAACAATGAAATAAAGTTGAGTTTTAATATAGTACAGTGTAATAAATTTTTATTAAACCCATGGGGAGAACGTAAAATTGCACACCTCTCTTGAAGAAGTTATTTCAATATTTTACAAATGTGTCGATTTTACAATTGAATCGATTGGTCGAAGTTAGTTCTGGGCGCAGAAAGTCCAGTGTAGAAAGAAAATATCTTTTATATTATTTCTGTGTTAAAGTCATCTATTCTTTCTTTTACATTAACGGTCTAAATTTTATGTTTTATTGACATTTATTGACTTTCATTTAGAGTAAAAAAATATATAAGGTAGATTTTAAGGCATCAATTAATGCTTGATTTTGAGGATGCGTCCACATTCTCAACAGGGTTTGCTTGAATCGAAGTGGATGAAAAGCTAAGTAACATTTGAAACACCCTGTATAAAAATAAATTATGAGCAGAGCATTACATTTTATTTGGTGTTTTTTATGTCACTTCATCATTCAAAATTCAGATTATGGAAAAACAGCTTTTTACATAGCCCAAATCACGCCATATTTTTTCGAGAAACTGACGCATTGGGGTTTGAGAGAAATTGAGTCTCTTCATAAGTCAATTTATAATAATTTCAATTATAGGATAAAATGGTTATTCTATTTAAAAATGTTTTGTTGATACACCCGGTATACGAAAAGGTTTGTAGTAGAGACAAAACAAGTGCTTGCACCTACACAGAAGATACATATATACATTTCGTTACTTTTCAGTTTTTTACAAAATCATCAAATCCTAAATTAATTTGTATTGATATACCTAAAATTTCTGAAATAAACAATATTGTGGTTTAATTAGATCACTTAAGTAAAATCAAACATCATTTCTGATAGCGAATGAGTTTCATGGAATATTTTAATGTCAAAGTAGCCCAAGAATTAAAGTCATAAAACATGGTTTTATAATCAGATATTGTGGGAACTTCACTAATATAAAAGCTCAGAAAATATTGTTTTACGCTTAGGTTGGATCTGAACTGAATATACATTGTCTGGCCTCCTTTTTCACGAGTGTGATAAGACAGCTATTGAGAGTGTTCAGAGGAAATTTTTGAAGTTTCTTATTTTCAAAATTGATGGTACATAATCAGAAAAGAGAACAACCAATCAAATTTTATGCGGTAGGCTGAATATTGACAATTTGTAGTTGAGAAGAAACTGTGCCTTCATAATATTTTCATATCAACTATTGAATAACTTGATCGATTCTTCCGAATTAACTCAGTTCAACTTGAGTGCCTCTCCATATTTCAGGCGTAATAACCTCACCTTCAAACCTCAAAGAGCAAGAAAAACTATTGATCTTGAATTACACAAACTGTAATTTCTACAATTCAAAGTGTTCAGAATGGGCCAAATTGGACACTTTTAAAAAGAAGTTTCTGTTTTCAAACTAAATAGACGACTGATTGACACAGATAGCTGTGTCTGGGGGTCAAATTTTATGACAAACTTGATGGTGAAAATCGCGTTTCTGAGTTTCAGCTTGTTTTTCCAAAATGTGCATTTTCGAAAAGTTGCTGAAGCAAATGCTGTGGAAGCATTTCCACAGCATATTTTACGTAGATATCTATGATGTGAAAAACTATTAAAACGCACAGTTTCAATACAACTGATAACTTATACTATATTCACTAGTAATAAATGAAACTTCAACAATAATATTAATAATGATGAAGAACAAATAAAGAAATATATTTCTTCAGAGGTGTTCGAAATGTCTACCAGCTTCTCCTACACACAGGTGACAACTTTTCTGAATCGAATTAATTACTTCAACAGGAGTGAGAGTAGCAAAACTTTGCATCACTGTCGCTTCCAGTTCGTATCTACAATTAGTCGACAATTTTTAAATATCTTTCAACTTTCACTAGAGGTAAAGTCCATAGGCGTCAGGTCCGGTGACCTGGCCGGCCAACGGTTGGGTCCTTGGTAGGCTATTCAATCACTACCCAAAATGTGCGGAACAAAAATTGCTGACAGTTGCAGTGTTGTGGGGCAAAGCCCTGTCTTGTTGGAAATATATATTTTTGAGCTCCTTTGATGGCTATTTATCAACAAGGGGTTCAATATTTTGCCTTCAAATTTCTAAATATTTCTGAGATGTGAGAGTGTCATTATCAATGACACTCTCTACCCCTGAAAACACCTGCCACACACACTAAATCCATATCTTCCTTCACTTCAATACACCACAATAGAATAAGGATTTTGTTGTACCCAAGTATAAGAATTGTAACGGTTGAAACTGCTCACATAATCTTTGTCTATCCAAAAACAATTTAACGAAAAATCACGCACTTGGTTACAACTTTTCAGGAATCATTGACAAAAAGTCATAAGACGTTCATAATCTCCTGGTCCGAGTTGGTGAACTCTTCTGGTCGTGTATGGTTCGAATTAGTGTTTTTTTCAAAATTCTCCTAACGCTGTTCTTAGTAAGTTTGTTGATATTTTCAAATTTCGCGTTGACGTTTTGGAATTATTTTCAACAGCTCCTAAAAAGGACTATTTTTTCCAACTCTTCATTCCTATTTGATTCATATAATTTTGGTCTTTTCAATAAACTACGAGTGTCATTTTTAATTTATAAGGTTGTGCTGGTCCGGCTCTATCCCCCGAAGCCCCTGGCTTCGGGGGATAGAGCCAACCAATGATCACTCCCCACACCGTGGGGTAGGTGACCATTGAGTACAAGAATCATGTGCCCTAAGCAAGCGCTGTGAGCCAATTGACAGAGTGGTCTGAATAGAATATGTGGGGTTCGAAGAGAAAATTATCCGTATATTATCCGTTTTCCTCCTCTTTTCTTACAATATATTCAACTGGCTAGGAGCTGAAAACTACACGACAAATATTTTGCTTTGATGGTCGAGAACTACATCAGGCTCATTAGCTTGTATGAGCTCGAGGGAGGGAGTTCCAACAAATTTGGCAGTGCTGTATGTGGACACAACGTGGGCCTAGTGGCCGCGTTGTGTCCATGGATACAGGCTGAGACTATATATGCTGAGCTTGCTGACAGCAAGTCAGCATCCCCTGACTGCATCTTGTGTCAGGGACCTCTATATCCATCACGCGATTGCGGTAGACTAAGGCGTTGGAGACATCAGCCTGGCGGGCCATGATGAACCCCTCAGTTTCCGACTTCAACCCACTCGACTTGGAAAGCGAAGGTCAGGCGCTTTGATAAGCCGAGGTCTTCAATGTTGTTGAAGAAGATCTCATGCATTGGCTTATTCGTGTTTTATCGCAGGTGAACAGTGATCTCTGCGGTTTTTACATGGGCCTTTTACTGTACGGATTGGAATCCGTACAGTAATGAAAGTGTTGTGATCACCTCGTTCAGCGTCGAAAACTAAACCGAGTTCACCAGCTCAGGCAGCTGCCCCAAAGGGAAATAATCCATGATAATAGTTACCTACACAATTTTCACAAACATTTCAATTTCTAGACGCGTTTTGCTAACACAATAGCTTCCTCGGTAGAAATGAATGGAACTCCTCATGTGCATCATGTATGATCATGAAGTAACGGTCAGTCCATTCATAATCTAAAGAGAAATGTTCCAATTTCTTTACTCTCATGATCGCGGACCATGAAAAGAAGGGGATCCGAACTCATTATTATTATTATTCATTAATAAATCAGTAGCATTTCATTATTTTTCGTTAAAATATCGAATGTATCGTTCCACAGGGATTACCTATGATCCATGTTTGCCAACATATTTTGATAAGATAACGGGTTATATTAATTTTTTATAACGGCATTGCATTTCTACTCGCGGTGTCGAAATATTAACAGAATATCTTCAATAGGTGAGTCTGATAGTAGTGAATGAATGTATGTTCCTTATAATATAGTGACCCTTTGAATTCTAGTAGCAGGTACACATTTTACTATCTGATAATTCTTCACCATTACTTATAGATGCTATATTTGAGACTTTTGATGAAAACTAGAAAGCACTTCATTCAAATTGTTGTTATTAATAGGTAGTCAGGAATGAAAAACATTTCAAGAGATACAATGATTACCTGGAAATACCAAATTTCTCTGTTATTAATTTGCTTTGAAAAACATACAAAAAATCTTTGAAGTACTTCATCAGTTTTAACTATGAGTAAATATAGTTTAAAAAACTAAAAAACACGATTTTGAAGAACATCGAACTAAAAAGTTGAAAATATTTTTTTTAATCAGCTTAAAACACCAACGAACGAAAAATACTAGTATTATTGTGAAAAAAGCGACGGGCGCATGATATACAAAAATATGGCATAAATCGCCCACGTTTTTTTCACAATAATACTAGTATTTTTCGTACGTTATTGTTTTAAGCTTATTTAAAAAAAAATATTTTTAACTTTTCAGTTCGATGTTTTTTAGAAGCGTGTTTTTTAGTTTTTTAAAACTATATTTATTTTTCACTTTCTAGTCCGATTTATTGTCAACATTTTTTTTTAAGTTCTAGTCACTAGTATTATAAATCTTTAACAGACGGCGCACGAATGTAAAATTCCTCTCAAACAACAAAATTTAGTTTGACGTCTTAAATTCTATAGTAATACCGAGATGCAGTAAGTCTCCAACAGAAGGCGGACAGTTGTAAAATTTGTTTCGAAGTAAAGAGAAAACTTGCAGTAATAATTTCAAAAAACAATTCAGTCTTGATGTTTTGATTTGAAGTTTCATTCAAAATATTAATAGACTAAAAATATTTTTTCAGTGAATAATTTTATTTTTCATATGATATGTATGTCAAGCACCTTAATTCTAATTTTTAGATTTTTTAAAATACTTGAGTAATTGCATTTTTTAGGTGTACAATTTACGATAAAGTTTTCATTGTTGAAATCCATATTGTGGTTTGCTTTCAAATAATCGAATTAGATTTTCCATTTTGTTAAAAACTTTTTTCTGTACTGAATCACGGGTAATTGTAAATATTTAAATAATTCATCTGTAGTACAAAATTTCGCTAACACTTTTAATTCTTAAAATATGTTTTTTATTTTGATTTCATTTGAACAACCTATGGAGGTTACGTATAGCGGCATCTGCCCGCGAATAGCTCAAGCAATAATGGATAGTTACAGCGTCATCTGCCCGCAAACAGATCAAGCAATATCTGATAGTTATGTACAGCGCCATCTGCCCGCGAATAGATCAAGAAATATCATGTAGGTTATATACAGCACCATCTGCCCGCGAATAGATCAAGCAATAATGCCGATAATTCTGTCAAGCTTGAGCTTAAGCTTGAGAGTTACAAACAAACACACATACAAACAAACATACATACATACATGCATACATACAGGTGAAGCTAATGTAAAGCGTGTAAAAACATCAACATTTAGCGATTTACGGCAAATTTTCATCTACGAATTCAGATTGAACCAAGGCGCTGCAGAAATACCCTAAAAAATCGACCAGGTATTTGGCCATCATAGTATTGATGAACGCACTGTTCGACGTTGGTTTGCGAAACCTCTTTCCTGAGATATTAGCCTCAAAGATGAACCCAGAAGTGATCGATCTACAGTAATCCGGGATGAGAATTTTAGGATCCTGGCAGAGACTGGCTTATCACAAACGGTGCCTGGGATGGAGAAAGAACTGGGCGTCAGCTCCCATGCGGTTTTTGATGGTTCAAAGCGTATTGGAAAGATCAAAAAGCTCGAAACGATCTGAACCCTCGCCATAAATCGTCACGTTTCGAAGTCTGTTTTTTTGCTTTTGCGCATCCAAAACAGTCTTTTTTTGGATCGAACCGTCACGTGTGATATAAAGTGGATCACCTACGACAGTGATTCTCAAACTGTGGTACGCGTACCCCTTGGGGGTACGCGAAAGTTTTTAGGGGGTACGCGGGCCCAACAAAATAAAACAAACCTTAAAATTCAAATAGAGGAAAAAACTCCAAAATCCAAGGTAGGTTTATACGATTTGTGAATTCCAGTTATAACGGAGCCTACATGAGAACTTGTTGCTTCATACTGAAGTACGATGGCTTTCACGGGGAAATGTTTCGTCTCGTGTGTTTGAACTCCACAAAGAATTACACATTTTTTATCGAACACAAATCGCATTTGTTTTCAGTAGTTACTGAATTTGGTTGGCTTTTGAAGCTGGCATATTGTTACGAAATATCTAACGCCGCCGCTGACCCAATTCGGCGAAGACTTCTACCTGACCATTACGTCATACGCACGTTGCCCCTAGGCGATTAACTGGAAATTTATAGAAAGCGAATTTCGACGATTTACCTAGAACTTCGAGATAAATCGATCGTTCTATATAAACAGCTAATTCCTTCGACAGAGATCATTATTAGTCAGAGAGTAGTAAGATTAGCAAGCGAGTATTCTAAGTGAATTATAATCAGTGAAGTACCTAGTTGTGAAGTAAGTGAATAAAAGTTGTCTAAGTATTATTAGTGTTGTTGTTTTTAAACGAACCCCGAGTAAATATCGTAACAATATAATTTTTTAGTTCATCAACATTATTATGTTTTATTTGTTACACCTCATTTTTCATAAATCGCCAAAAATAAAATCTAGAGGTATCATGTTTGGTGAACGAGGAGGCCACTTAACAGGACCATTTGAAGCAATCCATCTGTTTCCAAAGCAGTCTGGCAACATTATTTTTATGACACTGAAATTATGTGTAGGTGCTCCATCCTGCTGAAAATAGATCATCTCACGAGTATCCAGATCAAGATCATTGAAAAACTCTTCCAACACTTTCGGTAATAAATTAATGTAACGGGATCTAAATAGATTACACCAAACATTAATACTAAATCGTCTTTGCGGATTGTGGGGATGGACTAAAAATGGATTATGTATATTCCAATAATGAACATTATTTATATTATACATCCCACAGTTTTAAAAATTATCCTCATCGCTCTGTATACTATTTCTATAGAAGTTTGGATCTTGTCTGCATTCATTAATAAACTACCGATAAAACCCCAATCGTCTTTCAGGGTCACCAGGTTCTAATATTCACACTGGTCTTAACTTATAAGAAGAAATCTTATGTTTCTTCAGAATTTGTTGAATAACAGACGGTGGAACAGCTACTTCTCTAGATAAATCTTTGATGGAATTATTTCGATTCACCCAAAAGTAAGCTATAAAGTCAATTTCTGTATCTTCTGTATCTTTCTCGATGGGAAAACGGCATTTCGAAAAATATTCGAATAGTTGACAGTTACAATAATTTATGACATTTTCATGATATACTTGAGAATATTTGATAAATGGTATTCCATGGCAACTTCATTACTCATAATTCTGTTTTATCGAATCAAACCCATTTTTTCCAATCGGATTAATATGACACTCCAATATTTTTTGTTCTGTACAAAAACGGCTTCAATGTTATCATTATGGCAGACAATTTTGATTCACATAATAAATTTTTAACGAGTTCAAATTCCAGCACCATTTTTGTTTGCTGTTAGTAACAAAATATTGTCATTCCTATAATTATCAAAATTGGGTGTTTGGACAATCATGAGGTTTTATTTGTCAAAACAAAGAAATTTTTTGTACTAGTGAAATAAAGAAATATTTCCACATGAGTCGCTCGTTTTCAACTTTAGGAAAGAATATGAGCTTTGTTGTTGAAAATTGCATAATGAAATATAGGGTGTTTCATTTAAAAAAATATCATTTAAGGAAATATTTTGAAAACGCGACTGTCAACTTTTTTTTTGTTTTCTGCATCGAGAAGGTCATCAAAAATGCTACTAGCTTGCTCATATAACCAAATTCGAAGCATCAATGATAACGGAGTTGCCGACTTGGATTTAATTATATTTATATTGTATATTTTATATTTTTTACAGTCATTATCTGCAATTAAAATGATGCACGTATCATCAGATATCAAAAACGAATATAATAATAGTTCTAGTAGATGTTTTATATAATTACTATTGATTTGTTTGTTATATCATAGGATATTTTTTCAATGAAATTTTGGAAAAAACCTTACAGAATGGAAAGCCACCAAGGAAACGAAAAAACTTTAAAATTTTGATACAACATGGAAAAACGTATTGATTATTCATGGATGTTTTTTTCAGATACGAACTGGAAAAAAGCCTGTCTAAATCACTTTTTTTTCTC
>WOGN01005136.1:0-13468 GCA_015342105.1 Leptinotarsa texana | reverse complement strand
TATTTAATGCTCTTCCAATACACGTTAGTGACTGTAATAATATAAATATTAAAAAAAAAATTGAAGGACTTCCTGTTAGACAAATGTCTGTATTCACTTAGTGAATACTTTTAGTTTTACATTTCTATTGTAATAAAGGACGACTCCTATACTGATTATTGTCAGTCTCTTGGGAAAATAAATGTATTTTATTAAAAAAAAACATCACTCACTAAATTCTTGCGGTACAGTGTTGACTTGAGTATTCATTTCATCCAGTGTTTTGCTCAAGAAGATGATAGACGTATTATCTGCATAAAGGTACACATTACCATATCTTATAAGGAAGATCATTGGCATACAGTAAAAACATCAGTGGACTGAGAATACTACCCTGTGGTGTTCCTGTTGTAACAGAATACTCGTCAGATAATGTATTACTCTGTTTCACTTTGAAATATCGATTATTTAAGAAGGACACGATGAGCCTATTGATATTGCCTCTGAGTTTTTTAGAAATTATTTCAGTATTCAGAGTATCGAAAACTCTACTTAGGCCGAAAAAAGTCCCACAACTATTTTCTTTTCATTGATTGAATAATGGATTTGTTGAACCAATTTGAAAGTTGCTCAACCTTTCCAGGTATTAATTCATTTTGCGCGATACAATCTTTTCAAAGATTTTAGAGAAGACGCTGATAATCGATATGGGGCGATAATTCTCTATGTTAGTACAATCGCCACTTCAATATCGGAATCAATAGTGCGATTTTAAGAAGATCAGGGTAGCCTCCAAAAGAAATTCATAAGTTTATTAGGTGGGCAATTGGTTCACATATAATATCAATTCATTCTTTGACAAGTTCGATACCCTGTACTTTTTTTATTAGGTAGCGATTCCACAATATTTTTTACGTCTACCAATGTGACTGGTAAGAAAAACATTATTGTGTTGACATTTGGCATTGTACTTCCCATCCCTAGATGGCCTCCTTTGAAATGGAGTTTAATTTTTTTATCGATAATATTCGAGAAATATTCTCCGAATGTTTCTGCGACTTTTAGTTCATCAGTAATTAATTTATTATCATGATTTATAGAAATACTTTCGGTTTCAGCTGTTCAATAATATTCCAAAGTGTTTTACTTTTGTTGTTGGATTAATCGACTTTTTTATGAAATGATTGATTTTTCCTAAAGTATCTCATTTTCAACAGCTTGCTTATTTATTTTATATGCATTGTTTGAAATTTCAGAGTTCTTGTGTTTCCTCAAATGATTCAAGTACTTGAGGTCATCAATTTTGCTCCTCAATAATGAAGAAAGATTAATTTTTTCATTGATCTGCTTTTGGCATTTATATATTGACACTTTGGGGAAGGCTGTCTCCAAGCACCAGTGAAAATGTTACCAAAAACTACCAACTGCTTCGTTTATATTGGCAAAGTTGACAGATGCAAATTTATTGAGGAAATTCACGTTTTTCGTTAAATTTGATAGTATTTGTGGATAGTAGTTGTTCGATTGAAAACAGGTAAATAAAGGAACAGTTAGATTGATTTCCGTGCTTCCTATCTTCAAAGTGTGTGTGAAATACTTATTGATGTCATTATCTGTATAATATAACATAGATCAAATTACCGCCACGGCTACTCTGAGTAAAGCGCACCCAAAAAGTCCAATTTTCTATGACTCTGGCGCATAAATCAGGCTGAATTTGACCGATAACATGAGTTACATTGGCTCTGAGAACCACTGTGGTTTGTGGCTTATTCGCACACACCTGCGACTTGAGAAAACCCCACAAGAAAAAGTCCAACGGTTTCAAATCGGACGATCTCGGTGACCAGTTCACGTCACCTCTACATCAGTTCACATCACGTCGTTCTCAAAGAAATATGACAGATGACTCCACCAGCACAAAATACAAACCAAATAGTGATTTTTTCGAGATGCTTTGGACGCTTTTGTTGACGTACTCATTCATCCAGAAATTAGGGTCAGTTACCAATTGCTCTAGAACCCATTCAGCGAACATACGTCGTTGTCTATGGTCGTCTACCGTCAGTTCCTGGGTCAGTTGAATTCTACATGGGTGCAGGCCTAAGTCACGACGCAAAATTCGCCAAGTTGTGGTCTGCGAAATTCCCAGTTTTTGTGACCGACGCGAAATCGACTGCCATTGATTCTCCTGCACACTCTCACAGACAGCGGCGACATATGTCTAATCAGTTTCAATTTACTCAGGAAAAACCAGAATTAGATGTGTAAGTATTATCACAAATATTTCTGAAACATTTTTTCATGAATATTTGTGATTTTTTTTTCCAATATAAGGACACACTTTCATCATCTGAGGAAGCTAATTCAAACGCTGTGGTATTTTCGATTTTGATCGGTCACCAAGAAATCTGCTTGCTACAACCCACATTCTCTTCTTTTCAAATTAAGCCAGACAATGTACGTTTTTATTACAGCTGTCGTGGTTATCCCTGTATACGAGATCACTGGACTGATTGTTCGATAACGAGTTATTTGCCCACACAGTCTACAGTGACAATAATAATTTCTAGAAGTTTGTTCCAGTGACGGATGTAATGAAGTTAGTATAGGGGATTGCATTTACTAACAATATCAGATATTTAAGAGTTTTGAAAACGACATTATCTAATAAATCAATAGTGAAAACAAGCTTTCATTTACATGTTCTGAAAGTAAATAAGAAAGTAAACTGTACATTGAATCAAAGCCATAGATTTATTAAATTACACAATGATTTGACATAAACACTTGTTGCGAGATTTACCTGCTCAAAAAATGTATAATATGATAACAGTTCTGTTACGCCAGCAACGCAACGTATGGAAATCGCATTTAGGAAATGGCAAGATTGGGAACTTTTTAGGTACCGAAGTCAAAAATTAGATGCTCTGTATCTTACACCGCAACTCAATACTCACAGTTGCGTTGGTGGCATTATGTGATGCTAGCAACGCAATGAAAATAATAATAAAATAATGAATGTTAAGGGAACACTATTATGTGCTAATTGAGTGCTAAACGGCGAGGATCGTAAAATTTTCTAATTAATAAACAAAAGCTTCCAATTTCGCTAAACAACAGATCTAAGAAACAGGTCTCTCGAAAACGAGGACGAATGCTCTATCAGATATAAACTAAGCGTGGTAATAAAGTGCTAATTAGGTGCTTGCAAGAAATTAAGATGAAAACGACCGCGAATATGCGAAAAAAAATTCGAGATACCTGATTTGAGAAAAAAGTTAACAATATGCAATAAAGTCTTGAGATACTCGTAAACTAATACATAGACAATCAAAATAAAGTGCATAGTAAAACTAGATTCTTTAATGCCTATGGGACTCATGGACCTGAAAATCATCATGACTGATGTACTGAGTTTTTAAAGTACATTATTTATTGAATAAGGGCAAGAAATTAAAGTGCTAATTAAGTGCTCACTAATTAAATAATAGTAAACCTAGATTCCGTAATGCCTATGGGGCATTATGGAAAACCACTATGACTTGCCCCATAGGCATTATGGATAACAAGAACTGTGAATGCCAAAAAAGCTAGCTTATATTAATTGGAAATAACGCATCATGGAGTTCAAACAACCGATTTTTTTTATTTGTGAACGGGTGTGGCAAACTGCAATTGCAACGTGCACAATCATTACAACTTTCCCAATAACAAATTGATTGACTTTCTTTATTGGTATCGCATACATGTTGTAATCCACACAGAATTCGATAAAAGTCTTGGAAACTATGAGATTTTCTTTTGAATTTAAATATGCACATGCATTTGCAGTTCGTTTTAGAAATAATGAAATGTGACGAAAAGGTAAACCAACAACCATTCATTTAATTTCAAGAATCATTTGTCTCAAGGAAAGTAGTGAAACTTACGTATTCTTCATGTGCTGGTGCATAAACTTCGTGACTCGGAGGATAACAGGACACATATGCTGATAAAACTAGTATACATACTACGTTCTGAAAAAAAAATTGATCTATGATTTTTATGTAAGGGACCTAGTGTATATGACTTACTAGTAAGCTATTAAGTTTCGTGACAGACCATTTTAAACAAATAGTTACAATATTTTTTATCAACCCAAAAATTCAGGTATCCAACTTCAAAACTGATAAAATTTAATACAATCTTTGAACCCCTATTTTCCCCCGTGGGGGTGGAAATTCCTGATTCCCTTTCTTGGTGCTTATTTACGCTATACAAATAACCTACCTGCATATTTAAAGATTATAGGTCCAGCAGCTTCGGCTGTACGTTTATATAAGAGGGGGCAAGCTAGTAATTTATATTTTCACTTAAAAAATACAGCAACTAAAAAATATGCAAATGAATAGCTTCAAGAATAGAATTATGTTACCTTTGAAGACATTCGTAAAACTAACACAATCGTCAACGAAGTCTGCCCTCACGTGTCTGCCCGTTTTCGGGTAGCGTTCTTGGCGAAGCCGCTTCATTGCTTTAACTGCCCCTCTACCCCCGCGCATCATCCCTGTCGTCTTACAGTAGACGCAACTTACTGCGTTGCGTCAAGTTAATCTTATCGTGATAACTTTTAAACGATTCGTCCAAATTACAAAGTTTATCTATATTAAATACTTAAAACGACAATTGTATCAATTTATATAAGAATTTGACTGATATTCTAAAATGTGAATTGTAAAAAAAGTATCCAATTTAATTGTATTTATGATTCAGTATTTTGCATATATTGGCTACCACAAAAGGGGTAGTTATATGCTATCGTAAACTTTTATTTAGAACTATTTAAGATAAACAATCTTACGGTAATTATCTGCATGTAAATTCAACGGTATAGGTAGCGAATGCCAAGATATCTCTCAGAGAGCAAGAATTTTTCCGACTTACTTGATACTTATCGTTACTTTATGACCAAAATTACACAAAACCTTTGTAAGTTGTAGCCTATATTTAATTCTAATATATAAGCTGTATTTATGTAAAGTTTGATCTAAATCCTTTCAGTCGTTTAGGCGTGACAGAGCCACATACATACATACATCGATCCTCACAAACTTTCACATTTATAATATCAGTATACAATAGATTTAGCTCTGATAATTTCAACATCTTTTTAACATCTCACCAAACTACCTAATCTATAATCTGACCAAAATTAAATCTCATTAAAAGAAATGAGCACAATGAAGTTGAAGATGCAATTCTGTTTTTTTCGTATTAACGGAATAATTTAATTTTTGCTTTCGCAGAAGCCAGCATTTGTATTTCTTCTGGCAACCAATTGTTGTCCATCCTTGAACTGATGATGGACCAAAATCCCGAAACACGTGTCTATGGTTCGCCCCTTTCTTGAGTGCTTTGTCCGATGTATTTATATCAAAACACCCAATAACCTTCATATCTGAATAATTACCTGGACCCGGATGTCACGCAGGAAGTTATACCTGCCTCCGTTGTAATTTCAATAATTTTCTTGTTTTGTTGTACAAATGCACGGAGCCGATGGCTCCGTGCATTTGTATTTCTTTTGATAATCAAGTGTTGTTCATCTTTGTAGTTGGCTGGACGATATTGATGAATGGTCAAAAGCCCGAAACACGTGTAAATTTGAAAAATTTAAAATATGTTTGAATGTTGGGCTGGAGTTATGAATTCTCGAAAAATACTTATTCCGGATTATAATAATACTAATGGAATTTATCGAAGCTTTATGAGATGGACAAATAAAACCTTTTCAAAAGAGTTATTACATGCAACCTCGTTCTATTAAAAAACTTTGATTGAATACTAACAATTATTTGATATTGTATTGCGTTATGGTAAACTTTCGCATTAGTGAACGTTTAAAGTTCATTTCTTTAGATTTGTGGCAAACTGTAAGCATCAAACATTATTCAAGAAAAAATTGTTAGAGTTGTAGTTAGATGAAAACAAATTAGAATATATTTTTAGGTAGTCAGAATGCAGATTGGAAATACAAATACATTCTACGCAAATGCATTTTTCATTTAGTTGAAAAAAATTTTGCTTTGTCTAATTACTGAATAAGCTTCGAAACTCATTACTTGATTCGAGATGGAGAATTTATAACTGGAAAACCTTCACTTGTAAATGAGAAATAATAGTTTTTACCTTTCTGTGACATATAACTATCTACTTTATATTATAAAGTGACCTGATCCCTATTTTAAGAGACTGAACAAAATTAAATGTATCCTTCTATTGAACAGGAGAAACTTTGTTGTTTTTGATATAATAAACAAACCTGGTATATCCACATCGCACTCAAGAATCAAGTTCAAGTTTGCTTAAACCTTCACGTAACTATTAACAACTACTTTCACAAACTGCCACTTGGTGAATCCTGTGAAAGATTTATAACATCTTCTGTTATCCCCTACCTATAACAAGTTTGCAAGAGTCCAGATACATACATTAATTTCAATAGGAGTCTAGAAGGCAAGAGTGATGGAATTTACTTCAGGTTCAGCGGATTATTGTAGTTTTATGGGGTATATTGTCAAGATGGATATTATAAATAATAATTCAGGGGTTTATTCCAAATCAGTAGAGTAAATAAAATGATTTGCCAAAAAAACTTCGCTAAACAATTTAATATTCCAACAAGTAACAACACAATATCATGGAGACAATGTTGGATTGTATTCAATTAAAATAATGAACTATTGCCAATAATTTGTTTTAAAAATCTCTTCTCAAGGATAGACAAGAAAGACAATGCTTAATTTTGAATGAAATGAGATTAGTTCCTATATTAAACTATTCCAAACTGGTGAATTAGATATTCTATAAGAAAAGAGACATTTATTATCTACTCAGTTTGAGATAAATTCATAATAAAACTTACCGAATCTAATTTTCAAATTTGTTTTGAACAAAACTTACTTTCAAACATTGTTAGATAGGAATATGCTACGAAAAAAGGTGTTATCGAGTGTGTATGATTGAAATCAAAAAGGAGGAGATTCGACGGAACACCACACTAGAAAAGGGAATACCAAATCACGGACTAGTGTTTCTGGCTATTGGACTCATCAGCGCGGTGCAGCTAAGTGCAAAGATGGCAACACTTGGTTGCCGAAAACAGGAAAATAACACAAACGAACGTAGTCACCAACAGGAGCCTACCGCACATTTGTGGTTTCAGTTTGGAGACCTAGAATTTCTAGGATATACCTAACATAACCATGTAGGCAGCTACAGCTACCTGCGTGATTTTCGGGTCCAGGAAATAATTACAAAAAAAAGTGTTATCGAGTATGTATCATTGAAATCAAAAAGGAGGAGCTTTTTAGAAAAGGGAGCAGTAAACCGCCGACACGTAGTATTGGCTATTGGCCTCATCAGCGCGGTGCAGCCAAGTGCGAAAATGGGCAACACTTGTTTGACAAAAACGGGAAAACAACACAAACGAAGAATCACCAAAATGAACCTAATGTACATTTGGATTTCAGTTAGGAAAACTAGAATTTCTAGGAGATACCTATAACAACATAAGAAATATTGAGTATATACTGTGTTTGGCGAATATTGAAATTGATTCTGAAGGTCACGCGAAGATATGAAACCAATATTTAGAGTTAAAAAGAAATAACCAGTTCATTACTGAAAATATAAGAATTGAAGGGGTTATATTTTTAGGAGTGATTAATTTGTGGGAAAGAAAGTTTTTGGCTTTCTACTATTTTCTATAATGTTATCCAATTTGGTACTGAAGAGCCTTAAGGCAAGTGTCTTATGGCGAAATATCGATGTATACCACTGAGGATGACAGTGTTCCATGTGAATGCAATTTGTTATCATTCATTTAAAGTAGAACTCATGTTAATGATGTTTGTATGAAAGTAGCTGTTTCAGGAGGACTTTATTGCAGTTTGTGTCTGAAAGTTACTTCTTTGCATGATCTACACATCCATGTATAGAGTTACTCATTTTCAAATTGATTACTTCCCTCCTTTTTTTTGGAATAAAAAGAAAGCCAAAAACTTTCCCATGAAAATATAAGTATTTTATATTTTATGTTCAGTTCATGTGGCTCTCAGAAAAATGAAAATAGTTGTGAGACACAAACAATTCACTGTTAGATGAATTCAATACATGCTTTCTCATTTGTTTCCAGAAAAACAACAGAGTAGGAGCCAGTGTTACGAAGCAGAATGCCTCAAAGAACCCTGTAGAATTTCAAGGAATATCCTAAAATATAAAATGTAATGGCAGTGGGTGGTAATTATGTTAAATTTTTAAAAAAATTTCATTTCCAAATAGTCACTCGCAAATCTAAAAAACAGACCGACTATTAGGGTATTGTTAGAATGTTTCGAAAAAATTAGTAGTTTTGTGGATTTTTTTGGAACGCGAAAATCGATGAAAAGGTATATTTTTTTGGAGTAACTAATTGACGTGCCTCAAAACAGTAAAAAACAAAATGGCCGATGAGCTATTTTAATAGGAATTTGTTATTCAAAGAATTTACTTCAAAACCATCACTGAGCCCTTACTGAGCTAATTTTCAAACTATAGGTCATTTCTTTATTCCTTTATTGATATTCTGGCACACATATCAAAATAATAATCTCCAGAAGCAACAACATTTTTTGTTTGGAATTTTTGAACACTCTCTTCGAGTCAAAATATTGACTCTCGTTTTTTTATTTTGGAATTGACTCTACAAGATCAACAGAAAACAATATTGTATTAGGACCTCTTCTCGAAAACCAAATTTTCTACACTCAGAGCATAACTTATTTCAAGTGTGAGCATTCAAAATTTTAATTAGGGTTACAATTAGAAACGTGAGTTCACTTTGGAATTTAAATTGGTCTCTGAATCGTTTTATGCGTACGGATTTCCGCAGACTGAGAATACAATTATTTAATTTTCACTCCAATTATATAATTTCGGCATGTTTCAATTGTTGTTTTGAATAATAATTTATCTCACTCTCGACGAGCAAATGTTGCAACTTTGAAACGAAATCACTTTCTTCACTATACGGGTGTTTTAACACTTGGTTTTTGGGGTACTGGAAACAATTTAAATGAAACATTCGCATTCATTGTTCGTGTGTATTTTGAAAAGATTTATTATTGGATGCACACGGACATGGAGTTGTTTGATTGTCAGCCAAAACTGAAAAATTCAATAGTCCAGACAATAGGTGTTTCAAACAAGAAAATTTTTGACTTGTTTCAGTTTTTCTCGCATTTTGAATTATGTGCTTGTTTTTGGAACATTATCGTTGTTAAATCCACTTCTATTCAGTAGCAATGACTTCCTAGACTTCAACAAAACGTCATTGAAATTCTTATATGGTTATTGACATTGCTAGAACATAACCCGTTTCATCACATTGTAATGATAAAAAAGGTCGATAAATAACTCTATTTCTCCACAAAATGGAGCTTTCGTTGAATATTTAAAACACATACTTGGAGGTGATTCTAAGGGTGAAAACATCCAGGATTTTATTTTCGTGAGGGGAGATGAACCCATAGAAATAGAACATTACAAGTTTTACGAATATTTCAACAAAGGCGGACTACAAAAATGACAGAAAAACCCCTAGAAAGTGAATACCAAGTTTTTAATGCAGCAAACATCTTCAAAATTCCGTGGGGTTTGAAATTTTTGAACTCCTTCATCCTTATGATGTACTGTTTGGATCCTTTGGTGTAGTAAAGAATATTACTGGAGTTTTTTCCCAACCACCAAATCGTTATATGCTATAAGGAACACATAGCACACTTAAAATATGGAAGACCTGAAAAATCAGCAGTCGCCTATCATACTTTGCAACAAAACCATTTCATAGACTTCAGTTCGTTAAGATTAGTTAGACAAGTTAACAACAACAGGCAACTAGATGCCTATGAGAGTGTAGAAATAAGTAAACATAATAATATTATGACTAACGATAACGGACCAATACCGAATGGCATACTATATAGCTTTTTAAAATAATATTGTTGGGTTTACTGATTACTTTGATGCTTTGTTCAACAAATTTCAAATTTTAATCGATTTTGTGATGTATGGAAAGTCTAGGCCATTTATGATACACATAAATGATGAAAGAATTGCAGAAAAAATATTAACCAAATTTCAGTCATTATCGATTCAGTTTATATTGGTTTTTTTACCATCTGAAGAAATGTGATATTTCATAAATAACCAAAATATGTTAATTTGAATCATTATGACATTATAAGTCATAATCTCCTGAGGACGCTAACTTAGCGAAATGCGCTTTAATTGACCGTAATTTTGTTCTGGTGTTGGGAAAATGTTGATGATTATGTAAATTATCGTTTCCTATTATTAAAGAGATTCGAAGTCTTGTTTGTTTAAATTCAAATAATCCTTTAATTGTTGGAAGTATTCAAATTTAAGTATCACTTTTATAATTTGGTCGAAGGATTTGCTCATACTTTCTTTTATTTTAAGTCAGGTTAATGTTGTGTGGAGATCTACGTTTAGAAATTATAAGGTCTCATAAACATTATTTAACCACAATAATTATTTAATATCGGAGGTTTATTGAACAGCGTAGATTTTCATACATTCGTAATTCTGATTATTCGGCGTTTTATGGTTTAGAAAGAGGTGGATGATGTCTGTAGAACAGAAATTGGCAGTGAAAACCTGTTTCAAATTTGGTTATAGTTGATTTTCAAAAGACAGGTGTTGTTGATCTTTTTCGAATATTAAAGGTCTTCCTCTTGAAGATGGTTACTTGGCGATCGAAACACATGTCAAAGTGTTAAAATAATAATGATAATATTAATAATAATATTTATTATTATTATTATTACATGGTTCAATATAAACATAAAAATATTTCAGAAAGGATGACAAAACAAAAAAGTATATATACATATAAAAAACAATAAGAACAGGAATGCAAAATGGAGTTTACCCCTCTGACGAAAATTAAAGTTATTAATATATGTCCTATATTTTATTTTATTTATTACTGCATGTGTTGAAGTGAGAAAATGCAGTTTTCAACGATCTTGCACTTTAAACACTTTGCGGATCTTAGCTTGTGAGATATTGGATCATATTTTCGAATGCCGTAGATTATTCTGAGACATGATTTCTGAATTTTTTTATACGATTGACATCGTTATGATCTAAGCATGGTCCATACAGAACGCCACAAAAGTTAAAGTGACTAAAGACAAGTGTATCACTTAAAGTTTTTTTTTTAAGTGATTGTGAAAGAACATGTCTACTAGGGCAAAGCATTTTCAATGAACAAAAAGCCTTTTGAAGACAAGAGTTAATATGTTTTCTAAATTGAAGTTCTGTATTTGAGTGTGAACTTAAATTCCTTGCATCACTTGTAAACTGTAACTCTTCATTTCGAATTTCAATTCTCATAATGGTTTCAACGTGATATTTTTTTTCCAAATATCATTACTTTAGACTTGAGTGCATTGATTTAAACTAATGCGCATGTGATACCTCTACTAATCAATCTTCTGGAGCAAATGAGTGATACAGCTGTGTATCATCAGCATAAAAATGGACTTTAAAAGTTGTAATGCTCTAAATGAAATTACTTGTGTATATATTAAATGGTATAGGGCCAAGTATAGACCCTTGTGGAACCCCACAAGTGAACTTTTCGTTCGTAGCAAATGCTTTTGAATAATCTAAGAGAATGAGAACAGTTGTTTTTCCTGCAATTGTATATCTAATAATATCATCAACAATGTTAAGTAAGGCTGTAGCACAACTGTGTCCTGGCCTGAATCTGTAGGTGTTTTTATATTCACATTTCATATTTCTTATATTTATATTTATTTTTCACTAGATTTATCCACAAGATTTATTTTTTTTGACAATAAAGTATATTATTATCATTATTGAACTGAACAATGCTAAACAGCTGAAAATGTGAACATATGTGAACATCTTCAAAGTGTTTTTTAAACCAGTATCGATATCCCTTTTGGGTTCATCGATGCACTGAAATATTCTTCGCAGATTAGAGTATTGCAGATACTTCATCCTGGAAGATGAATGTGTATTGATCGAGTGGATAGCTGGCTCACTCCAGAGAAAACTGGGCATGACGCTTCCTCTTACGAAAACGTCATCTATAGAATCAACGGCAAACTTAAACTCAGTTCATTCGAAGATAAACGAGGGTCCAATTTCTCATTCAAATAAATGACTTATCAACTGATCCAAGGAACGGACCAGATTTTTATATTTATAGATGCCTTTGAAAAATAAGTAAATTGTTATTCGAATGAGGTATTTGAGTTCCTTGCAATGCTGCTTAGCGGGATAGTATTCGAGTTCAAGTTCATCAAAAAAGAAACTAGCTACAATCATTTCACTTTCTATGAGTTTATTATTTCTTCATTTCGTCGTACATCTGTCGAAGAACCGAAGAGCTAAGCTTACCAACGGGATAATTTGAACGAAGTATTATTTTAAATGCCTTAACTCATCCGAAGCCCCCGGCAAAACACCAGATGACGCTGCTTTCGATTTCGATCCACAACGAAGAAATAATGGAAAAAAGTAGGACACATTAATTTCTTCATGACGATTGGAAGAAACTGAGACTGGATACTAATACGGTGTGGTGAGGAGTAGTTAGTTTGAATATTGTTCTCAGACGACTTCTTAATATTTTCACCAGCTGCTAAAATACTTCTCCAATATACTTCATAAAAGTTTTGGCTTTCTACTTCTCCATACTTTATACTACTTATACAAAAAATGTGGGAATCTTTCAGAGAAATGAAGGAAGTAATGAATTTAAAAAAATTAACTTTGTACTCTTGCAAAGAAGTAACATTTTATACGAATATGAAGAAGTAGACAGCCTAAACCTTTCCTTAAAGTTTTTCTTTCCTAGAAATATACCGCGTTAAGTTTAACATAAATCATGAAATTATGATACACAAATCATATATTCGATTGGCTTCCTTGCTTTACATTTTCTAGTTTCTATATTTCAAGTAATATGCAGGAAAATCATTTCATACATTCAACTTTTATTTTCTGAAATTGAATGAGCAGAATATTCCTCAAAAACATGTGTCCAAATTTATATCCACTCTTAGAACAAGAAGCATTCCACTCTGATGTAATTGAATTATGAATTACTTTATTAATAGTAAGTACATTTTTGTAGGATTATGTCATTTACCAGGTTAAGAATATCTGAACACTTTTTTTAGAGTATTTGTATGAAAGTGTATAATTATAAATTGTTATTGCAAAGCTCTCTCGACTTTCGTCATAATCACTGCTTACCTGAAAAAGAAAGTTTTTTGCGAAAATAATCTCTACATGAAGGACTTCGAAACTAGAGCCATTGAAATGTCTCATCTGAAACCCACGTGTTGGCTTCGATACGTGGATGATGTTTTCGTCATAAGGCCCCATGGTTCTGAAGATCTTCATG
>WOGN01005134.1:0-13470 GCA_015342105.1 Leptinotarsa texana | reverse complement strand
ACACCAGACCCTTCAAGGTCACATCACCTTGACTTCACTAAACAACAACCAAAAAAAAGCAATCAATACGTCATAGTGGTGGGGGAGGCTTAGAACCGGCTCAAATCTCCTACTCTCTTGTGATGTTCCAACAAGCCAGTCGCACAATCAACGAATGAAAATTACCTTCATGTAGTTCCATACAATAATACAGTCTACTTTCAAAGGCGTTCCTTACATTATTGAGTATTGAGTATTGAGTATACATTATTGGTCGGAGTCAGAAATCGGCATTCCCGAACAATTTTCTGCCGCAGCTCTTCTAGATTTGTAGATTTTATTCAATTAGTAGTAAACGTTTTGAATAGTAGATAATTAGCCATTGTCACTTTTTCGCGAATTATTATCTAGTCATCCTTGTTCACTGTGTTCCAACATTGTTCATTCTACTGAGGAAAGAATAGAAATTTTTGCAACCTTTTATTGAAATAATGAATGTTCTTAAGCTGCTGCAAGAATTTATAATAATTAGTCATCCAGACCACAACTTGAGCCATCAATACGTTAAACAAGTAGCTAGAGCGTCTGGTGTATCAGCTACTAGTGTTTTTTGGATTTTGAAAGTCTACAAATTCCATCCTTTCAAAATAAGGCTAGTTCAGGAATTGAACGAAGATAATCCTGACCGTCAACTTAAGTTTTGTCATGTGTTCAGCAAGAAATGGACCAATAACCCAAACCTATTATACAATACTTGTTTTTCAGATGAAAGTTCTTTCATGTTGAATGGTGAAGTCAATAGACATAATTGTCACTGGATCCTCATTTGGTTATGGAAACACATTCACAAACATTACAAAAATTGAATGTTTGGGCCGGCATATTATTCAGTGTTTATTCTACATTGAAGTTAACCTCATTCGAGACATATATTTTAATTTGTTACAAAGATGTATAGATCCTATGATTACATGAATTTCAGAAAATTATGACAATTCAAAGAAAAATTAAATAACATTCCATAACCCCCACATTTTGATGTTCGAATGAAACAGGTTTTGAACAAATGTTTTTCAATGCTTTGGATCGGCAGAAGGTGTCCAGTGGAGTGGCCAGCTAGATTCCCTAATCTCACACCGATGGGCTTCTTTCTGTGGGGGCACCTGAAGTCAAAAGTGTACTCTATTGAGCCTACAAATCTTAAATACCTGCGACAGAGATTTTTTTGGAAATGCCAATTGCTAACTCGGTACATTTTGATCAATTCATCTGTTGATTTTGTTGTTTACACTGAAATTATTTTTTGTTGATTTCCTCATTGAAAAGAACGACAGCGAATTTTCTGTTTTTTCTTAAATAAAGCGTTCAACATTCAATTTCTCAATATCGAATGAACCAGTTTCGAAAAAAATCATAGAGATAATAGGGGGAAAAATACCTTTGAAATGATGTATCACTCGAGCTCCTATGCCATTGAAAAAAATAGGGGGATAGTTGCTGTCCGCAGGGGGCTGAAAACCTGGGTATGATTTTCATATCCGAATCAGTCACCCTAGAAATAAAAATCGAAGTGTTCTTTGAAATTTTTGATTACACGTCCATTTCTGACTTACAGGTGAGTCAAGTTTTCATTGGAACTCCCTATATATTGATTCCAACCTGCTTCTATACTCACCCTAGGAATCATAGTTGTTATTACCCGTCATTAAATTTACTTCCTCTTGTTTCATTTAATTGTTTCAAGCTAATTTCTAGTTCAATCATTGCATAACGAAAATATTATAAAATTTTGTCAATATTCTGTCACTATAACCAAAAAGTCATGTGCAAAATTAACTGGAATGAACAAATTCTCTCCCCAAGAAAAAAATTATACGGGTTACAAAAGACAAATTATGAAAGCGAAACTTTTCACAATGCAGAAATGAAACTTCTGCTGAGTAAAAAATACTTCACTTGTCCCTTTTCTATTCTACTGCTGTGAGAAATGGAGCAAAAGTTTTTCTTTCTCTGAAATTGAAACAAACAGTCTGTTACAGTATTCATGCTCAGAAGATAAATAACGTGAAAATCGTTACCAGAATAGAGAGAATATTCATAGTAGAGATTCCACGATATTCGGTCATATTGCTATTATATACAGGGCGTTTCAACGAAAACGACAGCCCATTTTCTGTTTCACCTTTTATAATTTGTTTAACATCTAAGTTCTTGATGGAAAATTAACCAATTTAGACAAAAGTCACAGAAATATTAGAGGGATAACAGATTTGTCAAATATTTCATCAGTTCGGACTTCCATTGTCTAATCTAAAATATGATGTTATACTCGACCCACATGCCGTTGAAAAAAATATGAGGGGATTTGCTAGCCGTATGGGGATGATGTTCAGATATGATTTCCATATTAAACTTAGTCCTCCTAGAAATAGAAATTGATGTGTCCTTTAAAATTTTCGATCACGTAAATTTCCAACTCACAAGGGGGTCGAGTTTTCGTTGGAGCGCCCTGTATATAGGGTTTGCATCAGTTCGTGTATGTCTTCATACTATAATATACTATAATATGAATTGTTATCCATTTCCACGGAGTTGCGAAAGAGTACTCCTTCGGAACGAGTGCCAGAGACACCTCCAAAAGAATATACAACCAGGACGAATCTATCTCATGATGATTCAGGTAGAAATCTCCAGGTGGGTACATGTCAAGCGAATATCCATGAGACAGTGCCTTCAGAACGACAGTTACGGAATAATGACCGAATTTCGACAAGTTCAGTTGAGTCCAGGGTTGACAGGTTGGAAAATCTTTTAGATAGTGAAACTATCGGCGTTTGTCAGTTAGAAGTGATTGTATTCCCGAATTCAACTCGGAAAATGGAAATTTGTTAGCCGGAAAGTGGTTAGACAAAATTCAACCGGTAGAAAAGGTGAATAACTGGGATGACATCACAACGAGTTATCATATGTAGTCACGACTCTTGGGAATGGCAAGATCATGGTATCATGGTTTATTAAATTATCCTGGTTGTTGGCGGGACTATAAAGCCCTGATTGTGAAAACGTTTCCAGAGCACGTGGAATATGCTCTAGTTTTAATGAAAATGTTGAACTGGATAAAGCAGCCAGATGAATTCATGACTAATTATTATTTCGCTAAAATGGAACTTCTTAAAACATGCCAAATATCAGGAAGACATGCAAGGTCATGTATCATGGAATCACCAACGTTTCGATTCAAAACGGTGCTCGGGCAGGTCGTAGCGTAACACCAGAGGCCCTCTACGAAGAATATCTTTCGATGTTACGGGACGACAAGTCGGGTAATATGATAAGTAGTATCAGACGAGTGCCGAAACTAGACTTGACAATCATTGTCTTCCAAACAGCTTCTACCGACTAGAAGAACTACGGAAACCAAAATCGTACAATGTTTCAAACTGCAAGATGATGGGCCACTACCATTCGGAATGTACCCGAAAACGTCTGGAATGTCGTCGGTGTCATTTATTGTGCCACGAAGAATCCAAGTGTACGGTAGGACAACGATCTCAATTCCGTAAGCATGGAAATGAATCAAACGAGGGTAAGTCTACTGATGTTTTATTATTTGCAAATCATTCATCAAGCATTGACTCGAATACATGCTATTTCATTGATTGCGCTATTAACGGTTACCCCTTGAGAGGTTATGTTGATTCTGAGTGTGCAGCAGTTACGATAAAAATGTCAGACTTTCGAAACACAAACATATCAGGGTGAAACTACTATGGTGTGGTTATGAGGTTATTGAGGTGGGTCGGTTAGTGTTCGCATGAACTTACCAATCACTCTGGCAGTAGACTTGGCGATAGCGAACGTCGAAGCACTCGTGATCCCAGACAACGTTCAAAATGTTTCTATGATTTTAGGGCAGCCATTCATATATCCCGAAAACGTAACGGTTGTTGTTCAAGGTAGCCAAATTAGATTATTCAATTGCGGTCAGAACGTATCATTAGACTTAAGCAAATTGCCTATAAGGAAAGTGAATTTATTCGCCAGAGAAACTATAGTTATACCTCCTTTTCACATAGGTCACATATCAATGGTATAAAGATTGGTCAGGCCAATCTCACATTTTATCACGATGCGTTACGAATGCTAGTAGTGGTGGTTACCTTACTATCATGAATATGTCATTTAGAGATGTGTGATACAAAAAAGGTAAGGTTGTAGCTAGGGGAGTAACGTGCTTGGCCGATACTTCCATTCTATTATTGCCATATATGCAGACTGAAATCAAGAACCTTAAACCGCTGACTTTAGCGGACATCGAAAACTAACTTAATCCAAATCTGACTGTTCATGGAAAGAAAACGAATACAGAGGATGCTTCAACCCCTCGACGAAGTTGGTAGAATGAATATCACGGATATGATTATCAAGTTAAGCGATGATGTTCCTGTGACGTAACGCCCTTACCGAATAGCGTATACCGATAGAAAAAAGTCAGGGAGATAGCACAGGGGTCAGCTGATAATGGGATTGTTCGAAAATCTGATTCGCCGTATGCCAGCCCAATCCTTCTTGTCAGGAAAAAGAATAGTGAAGAACGGATGTGTGTTGAGTATCGTGACACCAATCGAAAAACAAAGGACAAATATCTTCTTTCCCGTATTACCGATCTATTGGACTCCATCAAAGGTAACAAGTAACAATATATCAAGATACCGGAATGACCTCGAGACTGGGTAAGTGCCGTTTTCTACAACAGAAGATCGAATGCCTAAGTCATGAAATATCTGGAAAGGGCATCCTTCTGGGGGTTGATAAGATCAGATCTGTTTCGAGTTTTACAACGCCTACCAACGTGCATGATGTAAGACGTTTCCTAGGTTTGGATAGCTACTTCCTAAAATTTATTCCTGGATTTGCCACCATTTCTAGACCAATATCATGTCTCACAAAAAAAAATTCGAACTTCAAATGGGGAAAAAAAACAAAAACAGCCTTCAACACGTTGAAGAGAAAATTAGTCGTGCGACCGGTTCTCGCAATCTATAACCGAGAAGCATGTACAGAAGTTCATTGTGATGCTAGCAAAATTGGACTGGAAAGGATACTCCTTTAAAAACAGGCCGACAGCTGCTACGAGGGAAGAGCAAAAGTACCATTCCTACGAATTGGAAACGTTAGCCTTAGTGTGTTCATTGAAGAAATTCAGAATATATCTGGTTGAAATTCGATTCAAGGTCGTAACAGATTGCATTTTGTTGCATCACACTTTGGCAAAGAGAGACCTAGTTCCTAGGATTGCTAGGTAGTGGCTCAATATTCAAAAATTCGACTTTGATATAGGAATCAGGAATCAAAATGGTACATGTTGACGCTCTCAGTAGGAATCCTATAGGAGATGATAACGCTCATAATGTTGGGTCATGTTGGTCAGTGTCAATGAAGACGACTGGGTACTTTCAGCACAGCTCCAAGACAGCAGATGTAAAGAGCAGATATCGCAGATAGAGGAATTCGTCAAAGTTATTCTTTACAAGAAAAACGTCTCTATCGTTTGACATCGGAAGGCCTCAGGTGGGTAGTACCCAAAACAGCTCGAAGAATAATTTTAATGTATTATCACGATGACGCTGGACATTTTGCCGTGGACAAAACCCTAGAAGCTGTTGGTGCTCTTTACTGGTTTCCTTTGATGAGAAACTACGTGAGAAATTACATAGATTCTTGTTTGAGCTGTATGTACAATAAGGTACCATCCGGCAAGAAACTGGGTGGGCTAAACCTTATCGCACAGGTAGTTCCAATGGACATCTTACATGTCGATCACCTTATACCTTTTGTCAGGAGTGTTGAGAAAAATGCCTTTCTTGCAGTTGTAGTTGATGGATTTAATAAATTTGTTTTCATGAAAGCAATACGTAACACAAAGTCGGGACCGACCATTAGTTTCTTGGATCAAATATTCGAGAAGTTTGGAGTACCGGAAATAATATATGATAGGGGCTCGGTCTTTACATGTAAAAAAATACGGATTTCTGTCGCGGCTTAGGGATCGAACGAATATTGCGTGCTACGGCAACTCTGCGAGCAAATGGGCAAGTAGAAAGGATGAACCGCTCATTTCTTTCATCTCCACGACATTCTGGGATCCACGACAAAAAAAATTGGTGGGACGAGGCTGTTAGCCAGGTGGAGTGTGGAATTAATTCTACGGTTGATTCCACTACAGGTAAGATGCCTTACGCGGTTTTCTTTGGATACCGTCCACGCGTTATCATTGACGCATTTCTTGCAGCAGAGATCTCTAACGAGAAACGCCACGACCTAGCGGATTTGAGGTGTGATGTATCTGAGCAAATACGATCTCACCAACTCTATCAGAAAGAAAGTTACGACAAAAAGCATGATAATTTGAAAACGTTTACGGTTGGCCAACATGTTGTAATTCAAGCGAATAAGACTTCTAATGACGGGAAGAGCAGAAAGCCTGAACCATGGTATAAAGGACCCTCTGTTATTACAAAATGACTCGATGACGATCGGTACATTGTTGACGAACTACCAGGGTCCAAACGTACACGGACAACCTATACGGGTATATGTCCTTCAGAAGGAATGAAACCGTTTGTTACGACTGTCTCATCAAATTAGAGTAGTTCCTGAGAAGATAATTTGTCTCTTGAAAGAAAATCCTAATCTAATTCAGGTTTGTTGTTTCAGGTCCACAGGTCTAGGCACTTCTTCACGAGGACGTGAAATATATCAGGATGGCCGACTGATATATTCGACTATCTTGCGAGAAGAGTTTTTGCACCGCTTGATTCGGATAGACATGATTCATAGTGTTACTTATTGTATGAAAGAAGTTTGTGTTTTTCAATCATTATTATTTTGGGTGGAGTTAGTCATATGCAGATCATTGTTACGAACAGAGATTGATAGTTTCGTTAAATTCAGTTGGTGAATATATTTTGATAGAAACTCGCTTGGTTTTTGTTTTGAAAGGATAGTTTGCGGTATAGTGTTTACACAAATATCGACTCAAGTGAAATAATATTTTCAGAAACAAAAGAATTATTTTCTTTCATGAGGAATTTTCCCACAGAAATCAAGTTCATTGAAATTTCAGAAGATATCGCTATCATGAAATTGATGCTCTCGATAAGGATGTCAACCAATAGATTCATTTCATAATCACTCTGGGAAAGTTCCTGAAGCAACTGAACATTTCAAGGAAGTTTTGATATTAATTACCTAAAAACGTCAGAACAACTTTTGAAAAGAAGCGGGATTCTCTTCAATGAGTTTCCTTGTTACGCAATATTTTGTGCCAATTATTCCAAGAGATTCCTTGAGAGACGAAGATTTGCAGTGCCTTTCAGTGTTGAGAGTTTGAAAACATTCCAGAGAAAGAATTCAAGGAAAAAGTATTCATCGGATAACATTTGTTAGCATGGCATACTCATTATGAAAGTGAGTAATATCAGAATGGAAAATGTAGGTTGTATTAGATAAGGCATTGAATTTGCAGCGATTGGGATTTTTTTGTTCAGCTAAGCCTTATAGAGATATTTGAAATATCAGAAAATGGTTTTTCGAAAATTCAAAAATCATGTTTTTATGAAATCAGTTCCAAATTGATACGAATAATGTTGAAATATATCGTAATACTTTTGAATGGATCGTCTCCGAAAGGCAGATTGTTCAAATTGATGAATCAAAATGTTTTTTTTTCAGAACTCCTGGAATTTCGTTCATCCCATCATTAATTTGCCGGTATCAACCCACCGCATGAAACTCTTTTTTCCAAAAGCATCATGTTTCTATCAGCATCCAGTGGTTCACAGTAGCTGCTACTATTTATACCTCATTTATTCGTGCCACTGGCATTAAGTTCATTTCATTTATAACTCTGGAGACTTCATTCATTTCTGCTGAAGTATTGTGAAAAGTTTATATATAAAATACACTTTTCGAAAAAATTGCAATTGAAAAATAGAATATATTTTCCTCTAAGTCGTTCTTATTTTTCGAAAAAGTTAATCAATCAATTATCGTTTTTATAATTTTCAAAAACTTTGAAATAAACTATTAATTGTTTTTTTTTCTCAATTATTTTTTCAACGCCTTTTGAATATATTGCATTGGATTTTTGAAATATCCAGGACCCTGAAAAATATGAAATGAAACAGAAATCATTGATGGAGACCCACCAGAAGTGAATACAAATATAACCAATAATCAACAAACAAATAATTTTTTGATTTTTTTTTCTGCCCGAGAGGAAACATTCAATCTCGTGTGACTATCGTTTGATGAGAGTACATTGATTGGGAGAATTGCATGTGGCAATAATTTCATTTTGAAATCAGATATATCATCGAAGCGATTTTCTCAGAACCCATAATTCAATTAGCCCCATAAAATTATAGATGTTCATGTTATTATGGAGAGGTCTTTCAAATATGTCTTGGCAATTTTATTTCAATAAAAAATAAGAAACTGAAATTTTTATATTTTTCCAATACTTGTATTTGTAACTAACATTACTGCTGTTTCGTCCAATAAACTATATTGTATTCGTACATTGATTTCATTGTTATGGGCCGGTGCACCGTCTGGGTGGATCTGAATATTCTCTCGTGTTGCTACTGAAATGTTTTCCAAATAATCCGTAGAAAATTCGAATATCTCACGCTCCTGAAGTTACCTAAATAATTTCATATCATACTTCCATTGATCAAACCGCACTAAACATTCACCCCAAATACTGGTTGATTTCTTTTTCACTATCGTGAAATTGATTTTCATTGTTGCAAAAAACAAATTAACACATTTCTGTTCTGATTGAATAGGTCCAGAAATGTTAGTACGAAATCTAATCGTCTTTCAGGGTCCCTTGGGACCCTGACACTCATAGTGGGACACTCATAGTGAATGAGTTTTGCTTCATATGGCTTGAATTTTTTCGTTTTTAATATCCTACTGCAAGAGCTTGTGTTCCTCCTGGACATATTTTCGGGATATCACCAAATTGTAAGGACCATAGTTGCGCATTTTTTTATTTCATCATATATATCATATGTCACTTAATTTTTATACGAAATCACTTATGTTTTACGTTCCATGAAATCTCATATAGGGAATATCTGTTTAAGATTCTCTTTGATTCGTACATAATATATTTCATAATTTTGGATCAGCTTATTTGAATCAACTATATAATAGTGCACATATCAGCCGCATGTAATAATGTGTAAGTGAAGGTGGTCCATTGCAGACTGGAAAACTCACAGAAATACAGGGGATCGGCCAAAATGAAAATATCGGAATATATGGAGAAATGAACATGTTGTCGGACCCCTTGAAACTGAAATATGTGTTCGATATAACCTTCACGCAGTCATCACGAGAAGTCATCAGTCATCACGAGAAAATGATCCATAGAAATGTCTTCTAAACAGATGAATCGAACTGGAATTTACTGTGTGGAAAAATCTACATTTCAGTTACCCGCTTGACCGGTACACATCAGTCTTCCAGACTAAAGTGTACATAATCTTGCAATACGCAGGAATATTAATTTAAAGTTTTCACAAAATGAGCGTATCAATATTTTCTGGAAGAGCCAGGCTTACGAACTGATACAATTGGCGGTCAGGAACAGATTGCCTCTATATTGGGTGACAGGACGCTCAGATATAACTTCCAACGGAATATCCGATATTTTCATTCTGGCAATAATAACATATACTAATTCGTAAATCAAGCGATAGCTTCCATTCGCATTCATGTTTACTCAACAGATACAGCTACGAGGGTGGTCCGACCTAATAAAAACTTTTGCAGATATTTTTATTTTTCAATATAGTCTCTACATACTTCTCCTATCTCTGTAACTGTCCAACTAGTATTTGGAGTTTTTCTATGCAAAATTATTGTTCACGAAGGCGATTGCCTCTTCATTTGGCAAAAATCTCTGCCTTCCGAGCGCAATTTTCAGAAAAATAATTTGGTACTAGATCGGATGAATGAGGTGGATGGTCGAGAAGTTCAAATCATTATTCGTGGATTTTTGCCACGGCAACCTCTGAGGTGTGAGACGATGCGTTGTCTTGTTCAAAAAGGTTTTCTTTCTGCAGATTTGGCCGTTTTTCTGCCTTCCGCTTGTCAAGTAATGATGCCCCTGTAATGTTTTTTCTTTCTAAATATAATTGCTTGAAATAACTAAATGACTATCCCAAGAAACAGTCGCCATCACTGTCAAAACTCGTATTTATTATGTCCAAACTGCGCCAACAAAGCATTGTAAATGTTTATTCAAATAAGTTTTTATCTAACATTAGCAAACGCGACACCCAAAGTACGGGACAGCTTTCTCATGCCTGTATGTCGAATTAATATGTGACATACATGTACTTTCGATTTTCTGACATGTTTTTTTGATATGTTTCTTTTACATGTTCATAACCTCTGTTATCTCTAACTCCAATTGGTGAACTTTGGCGATGTTTCATTCGATATTTGTCGTTTATGGTCGCCTCGAACGTTCATCTTCTTCCAATCTCTTACGGTTACGTTTACTTTAAGCTGCCCAAAATTTCACTGTGTTAGAGTTCCCATACACAGAATCTAACTTATCTTTGATTTGTGTAGGCGCATTGCCTTCCAAAAATAAATTTTTAATGTTAGATAATGTTACATAACAACTGCGCATCTAAAACGGTTGAAACTTTGGTGAGTAAGTGTCAACTAGCTCTTATTTACGAGTGCTACTATATTTATGTTGAGATCGGAAACTTTTTAGACCACCTTCGTATGAATGTTACTAGAGTTTTTTCATCAACACCAAATCGTTATTTTCACACCTCGACACATGTTTCGATCACCAAGTGATCAACTCCAGAGGTTCCAAACAGTGCATCATAAGCACCTTCGTATGAATGCATTTTATAAGATAGCGCAGGCGTGTCAAAACAATGATACATTGAAATTGTTTTAATTGTTTTCCTTTTCTCTCTCACATTGTGAACTGTAGTGTTTTTTTCTAAGAGTAAAGCAAATTCATTCGGAATAAATTCGTTGATGAAGCTAATTTGAATACAAAATCAACTTCATAATTCAAAATAATTTATTCAGAAATGGAAGATATTGTTGCATAATTTCGAAAAAATCACCTAAATGTAGTGTCTATCATGTCTGAATTGGAAAATATGGTATAAAAGAGAAAGAAGCTTTTCATAGAAGTTTTGTACGTAACTGTCCATAGACTTATACAATAAATTCTACCCTGTTCGAAAGTGAAACTCTGATTGAACAAGAATATCAGTAGTTGTCTAATGCCGGTACGGTATCTCTTCAAATTTATATCAATGTGAACTTAAATGGCGTCACGCGATCTTGAAGTAAGTTTGATGATGTCACGCGACCTTGAGTTGCCACCATGAAAATTGAGTTTGACCTAAACGATCGACTCTGTCCTTGATATATGACCTCGAGCTCGCGTAACTTTGGATAAAACCTCATAGACCAACTTTGGATTTGAGTGGTGAGGGTTTGTGTTATAATAAGATCAATTCATCAGAGTATTCAGTCTACAATAGAAGCCAGCGGTGAGGGAATACACGTTAATCACTTGGAGGCCATTCAAAGATTTTGCAATAACTACTCACCAATCATGATCGATTCATTCATTTATGAAATTCAGAGCCCGCTGCATGCGTTCCTTCACTAAATTATCTTATTTTCATGGACTAGGATGAAGAGGCTTTCTTTACATATTCCAGAAGACATGGTAACTCGTCCATTACGAAGTTCCAGAAACAGAAATAAACTCTCATTACCCGTGTTACTGTTGACTTTTCCACAATGGTTGCATGTCACTCTCAGCAGTATAAGTATGAGTTTGATATATTGGAATTTGTGTTCTTTTTCAATACAAAATACAATAGTATATTATTTATTCTATTTTGACTGATCGAAACCTCGAATGATAAATGTACTCGGTCCTCGGTGACATCGACACTCTGTGTGGACATGGGTCAGCGTATGTGTACAAAACTGCGTGAGGCTTTATTTGTTCGCAAAATGTACCATCTCGCTACAATATAGGTACGTGAAGTTTTTCTGCTTTTTGCAACCTTTGGTGGTTCATAATTCTGTTCAAGACTATAAGTTTATTAATTTGTTCGCTGATGATATTCTCTTGAGAGCAAGGCCATGATAATAACTTCAAAATACAGAAATAGCCATATCAACGTAAATAACATGGATACATTAATACATATTGAAAACATTGAAATATTGCAAGGAATAAAATATCTTGGTTTCGAAATAGATAACTTCATCACTTTCAAATGTCATTTCAATTACGTTCATAACAAAATAAGTGGAAAAATATTCTTTTTTTTTCCACGGATACGCCAACAATTATCGTTCTCTCCATCTATAACTGTTCATGAAACCAAATCCATCCTTACTTTGAATATTGTCCAGGTTAAGTGATGTTATTAGATTCTGACAGTATCGCTGAATTACGAAAAATTCAAAATAGGACAATGCGAACCATTCTCAAATGCAATGAGTCCACTTTTATTGATACAATGTTCGTTATACTGAATTGAAATTCATTAAAAATCCGATGATATTATCTTCCAATGATTTTCATTTATAAAATGTTGATTGGACAGTTACCTTCATATTTAAACCAATTTATCACAGAAAAAAAACAATAATTCTTTTTTTATCGACCTTTATTGGGTTATTATTACCTTTCACAATCTGAAAAATATAAAAATTTCAATAGAGAACTTTATACAAATGTAGAAGAGCAAACTTTTTAGTTTACCCCGATAAGTTACTGCGTAAAAATCAAAGTATTTTCCACAAAGAAAAATCTTTTATTTATCAGTCACTTGTCCTATTTAACAATTTTGCCTATCAAAAATAAAAATTATCAAGAAATAATACCTATCTTTTACGTTTCAGAGGCCAAAATCTGCCTCCGTCTTCAGAAATGTATAAAAAAATTCGAATATATTTGCAGTTATTCCTTTTTTGACAGTTTATTTCTTCACTTCTTCGACAGATGTCAAAGAAGTTTGGAAATATGAAATTATGTCAATATTGTTGATTGACAACTGAAACATTCTATGTTATACAAGGTACTCTCCGATATCAGTTTGTTGCCATTTCGCCACTATCCAAAGTTTTCTTCAAGATGGGTAGCCAAGTACGGTCTATTTTTAAGGAGCTATTTGAGATACAATTCTCTCCAGACATGAGAATATACGCTGATTTTTTTAGCTTACGTCTCTTAGAATGAGACTCATTGGTAATAATTCTTTTCTATTCCATTCCACCCGATGTTCACCGTCTGATTTTAAAATGTGTTCTGATAATTTTGATCCAATCAATAGTCTATTTTTTATATAATCTCTATGTTCATGTTCACGTACTTTTAATGGTCTTGAGGTTTCACCAATATAACTTTTA
>WOGN01005133.1:0-13470 GCA_015342105.1 Leptinotarsa texana | reverse complement strand
GTCACGAATGTATCGGGGCTTCGGGGGATAGGGCCTGACCAGCGCACACTACGGTGAAATAATAATAATAATAAATGATTTGATTGAAAGGTTACTCAGTACAAGAAATACTAATCTAACCTAACAAATGGCAGAATTCAACGTCTGCACATGATAAATCAAGGCATACATTGCTCTTCCATCCAACCAGTAAGAGATAACTTATATTTGCTTAATGAAAAATAGAAAAAGAAAAGGAAAAAAAGGAAGAGAAGCAGAAGAGAAAAAAAAAGAAAAGCGGATAAGAGAGGCAAAAAACGAATAAATGATAATTTGATGTTTCATATGTGAAAAATCATGTCACAAACATATTGATGAATTTGATGATTTCTACAAAATTATGGTGAAAACATATTATGCATTGGTGTCAACTGATCAATGTTACAAAAGGAAGGAACCGGATTTTAGCATTAATCTCTTCAGATTTTTCTTGAAAATACGTGGTGCTAGGTATTTCAATTCAATGGGTAGCCGATTATATAAGCGTGCAATGTTATAAGAAGAAGATTCTCGAAAAAGAGAAGTTTTATGTTTAGGTGCAGTCAAAAGATGTTTAAATCTCAAATTCAGAATATGAATATCGGTTCTAAAGGACAGTTTCGTGAATGGGTAGGCAGGTTTCCCAGTGGATATGACCTTATGGAATAAACTAGCAGAATGCAATGTGCGCCTAGCATCCATGTTCAACCACCCGAGTTGTTCCAAGTATTGAGACACATGCTCACAAACTCATTACGCCTGTGACGAGTCTCGTGCATGAATTCTGCAGTATTTGTCTCCGCCTGTCTGATTTCAATAGTCCTGGATCACGAAGAATATCAGCATAGTTGGCATAAGATAGTAACAATGCGTCGCAGAGTACAATTTTATTTTTTTTGCTCAAAAGATTTTTACTCGAGTATACTAATTTCAGATTCATATAACCCTTCCTAAGAATCTGAGAAACATGTGTAGAGAAACGCAGAGAATTATCGAAATGAAGGCCTAAATTTTTCGTGACGTCACTTTCTGGTAAGTGAACCCTATCGATGGAAATGCGAATCGCTGTAACGATTCTTTGCATTAGGCCTATCGAAGAGCATGACACAAGATTTAGATGGGTTTACAGGGAGAAAATATTTACCCAATTCAGTTATTAGAGAGTGCAGATCATGACTCATTTATTCTAGCGCAATATTGAGTGAATTTTCATCGAATTGTGAATACATCGAATTGTAAATACATCGAATACAAATACAAATTGTAAATAACAATGCATGAAAGTGTGTAGAAGGCAGTGTGAAAACTGAGAAGTATATAAAACAAAGAGAAGTGGGCCTAAAATCGATCCTTGATAAACCCCATTATTTACTTTAAGGGTATTCGATTTTTTGTTATTAAGTATGACACATGAGAACGGTTCAGCAGGTAATTACCAAGCAGAGTGACCAAGCTAGAGGCAAAACTTCAGTATTGCCAGAAGTAGAGAGTGGTTAATACGATAAAATGCTTTAGAGTAGTCCAGAAATACTAGAAGACAAAGTTTATTATTGTCAACAGAACAATGTGAATCATCAACATATTTCAATAGAGCAGTTGTGCAGCTGTGGTTTGGCCGGAACCCTGATTGGCATGTAGGTAATATATTGAAATCATTCAAGTAGTTATATATCTGCAAGTTTACAATTTTTTTAAATGCTTTAGATATGGCACACAAAATACTAATTGGGCGAATATCAGTCAGGCTCTCTGCATTGCTTATTTTGGCTGACGGAATAATATGCGAATGTTTCCAGATTGTCGGAGAAATATTTTTTTGAATATAATCATTGAATAAGTGGCATATGTGAGGTAAGATAATTGGACAACAATATGATAACATTTGTATGCTGATATTATCAGGTCCAACAGTATTAGATTTAATACTTAACAGAATGGTGTAAATTTCATTCTTTGGTTTCATGAAATTTGAAGTTGTGAAATAAGTGAGCATAATTCTCTCGGAATTTGGCATTTTCCTCGATACTTCTTGCTTGCCTCACCAGTGACTTTTTGGCAGCCAGTTGAATTCGTATCCCATCAAACTAATGCTGTTTGATGGTTAGCAACACTCCCTGACTCACATATAATAGGCTCATCTCAGTTTAGCGGCTGTTCGCCTGACTTTCACCACTCTAGACATTTATTGACATATACAACCTCCTGCTACCAGTGAAGATGTGCATCCGCAGCCTATGTCCTGAATCCCGATAGAATGACAAGACAAGTGTGATGTTGTTGAATCTCAAAACTATGAGCAGTGACAGTCCGTTGCGTATTTCTGATATGTACCGCTCTGCCTGGTATCGAATGTGCCAAGTCATTTTAACACCTCCGTGAAAGTATCTATAAAAGAGACACATCTCCAACTTTTCATTGATGTTCCAGACTATCAAGGTTACAAGTGATGTTCTCCAATCATGTGAATGGCTCTATTCTGGATGGAATCCAGCAGCTTCAGGGTATGCTTAGGGGCGGAGATCCATACATGAGAACAACACTCCAAAGAAGGTCTGATCTGAGCTTTATAAAGTATCAAAAGTTGCTGAGGTGTGTACAGTTTTCTGTTTCAGAACAGTGTTTCAAGCTTTTGAATAACAGCCTTGCCCCCAACAAAATTTTCGAATCAGAAAGCGGAATTGGATGAAATCGATACCTGAGATTTCGTAGCATTAAATTGAACCTGGTTACTTTCACTCCAATTGAAGGGCTCGGTGCAAGAACCTGCGAATGGACAAATTGTTCAAAAATCAGATTATGAAATGTTTTGGGCAATAAAATGCTGCCGCATCGTTTGGTGCCCTAGCTAGCTCCAAAAAGTCATTGTAAATAGATTTTGTAATCACAAAGTCGCCTTCCGCCCCAAACGAAATGGTTATTCGAAGCCACGTATACTTAGCTGGTTTTTGCTCCAAACAAAACCTTACCTAACCTTCAAAAATTTGCAAAACATTGAAGTAGTGGTGCGTTAGTGTATATCAATTATTTCGTTTCAAAATATGAGTACTTAGTGTGAATAAAGTGAGAAATATCCTTTTCATTGTTTGGATGATAGTGATCAAGATCCTGATCATGTGCAGAAGCCAGAAAATAGTGGAAAATCAAAATATAAACCAATATTACATATTGCCGCTGATGATATTATACCAAGTAGTGATGAACAATGTATGTTGAAAAGAGAAATGAAAATTTCTTTTTTAACCACTTTGATTTGTAAGTAACGCTACTGCAGTTTCGTCCTATATGGACATTCTCAAACTTACCATATGATGATTCATTACATTCGCTAATATATACCATTCAGGTACTTGGTTGAGTACCTGAATTTACAGTTCACCATGCGCATGTACCAATTTAAAAACCGGAGAGTAAATTAAATCGATTTGGTCATTTAACAGGTTGCACCCGCAATGTTTATGCTTATGAATTTCCAAGGGTTTTGAATAATTGAGTTTGCAACCTTCCTTGCATAGTGCAGAATTTCCGTATCGTTAAGATTCGGAAACTTGTGGTTGCATGCCAAGGAATTGTTTGAAAACGTCGAATAATTTTTTCCTAGTCGACATTTTCAAACCATTCCTTAGCATGCAACCACAAGTTTCCGAATCTAAACGATACGGATGTAAGAAAAATGCATGAACTTCATCTCCGTAAGTATGAACCAGAAAGCTACAGACTCCTCAAAGACAATCAGAAAATAAAACCTAGTGTCATACGACTTCTACTATAGATATTTCACAGAAAACTTTCAGATAGATATTTCTTTCGGATATCCACGTTGTGATATGTGTTTCACATGTGACTCTTTCAAAATATAAATAGATTATACCGACAACCCAGAAGAGAAGTAGTCCTTGATTCAATACAAGGAACTACATTTACGGAAAGCAAAGACGGGTGAAACAGTGGATAACTATTTGCTTTGATTATGGGCAGAATTTACCGTTTCCTGTACTGACTACTGGACAAATTTTTTACATTCGACAAATTTGGGTGTTCAATCATGTTACATTGAGACAGTCTAATTCTATCATCATTTCATTGAGAAATATGTTTATAAAAATGTAACCACTTTATATATTTTCACCGATAACTGCTCTGGCCTTAATAAAAATGCTGTTATGGTGCATTTTTTGATGACCTTAATCGGCAGCGGTCGATTTCTCAAGATAATTCATCACTTACCAGAATCCGGCCATAGTTTCTTACCGTGCGACCAAGATTTCGGTATGATTTAGTAGAGAACTGTGGTAAAAATTTTATTGCCGAGAGAGTTTCTCAAAGTATAATACTGGACTTCAAATCTTATCTACAGCCACACTTCAAGAGGTCAACAGTTGTTAACAAAAAGCCATCAACAGGTGTCTGTTGGATGCAACCATTCCACTGAATATCTGATTCCATATGTTTCAGTGAAATGTCAAGGTACTATTCCTGATTTAGAGAAGGTACGCCGAAATATCATGAGAAGTTACCTCTGAAGAATAAAAAATATGACAGCATCATGCCATTGGTTAGAAAGTACGTCCCACCTATACACTTACCATTTTATGATAGCATCAAACGAGGGAAAGATCAGGAAAGTGATTCCGAGTAGCCAGTAACTTCACACTCAAGTTTTGTTTTACTTAGATTGTATAGGAGATTGTGTTAATATCTTTTTTTGATTCTTGTCCTAGTTATCTATCATTTTGGTAGCAAAAAAGTGCTATGTGAGTACTTCCGATGAATTCATAAAAAACTAAAAGGAATTTTGAGTTGAAAACAAACACTATGGATCACAAGTTCATTTATAGTCTCATAACAGTCTTCAGGTTCCATTAAAAATCATACTAACACCTCCTCGACGTTTTTCTCACTTTTTTCGAAATTATCTAATGTGAACATAGCAGATTCTTGCACCGAGTCCTTCAATTAGAATTCACATCTAGGCCTTTAATGAGATATGCAACCTCCTACTGCCGGTGAAGATGTGCATCCGAAGCCTATGTCTTGAATCCCGATGGGATGACAAGACAAGTGTGCTGTCGTCAGCCAAGCAATACATTGAATTTTTTGTTTCCAATAAGTCGTTAATATACAATGAAAAGAGAGTTGAAAACAATATGGATCCCTGTGGAACACCAGCGTCGATGGTAAAAGTATTCGAGAGATATCCATTGACAGTCACTTGCAGGAAACTTTCTGTCAGGAAGATGGAGAGCCATACACAAAAAGGATCCAACAAGTCATAGCATCAAAGTTTGACCAGCAAACCATGCCACATACGTTATCCCAAATATGGGTGACATACGATAGAAGGTCGCCTGTTGATTTTAGTTTCCGAAAGTAATATTGGTGTTCGCTCAAGTTGTTAAAGCCTTCCAAATGGGAGGCATTGTACACCTTGGAGGTAACTTGCCACATATCAGATTTTTTCATTAGAACGTTATGAACCTCTGCACCCACTCAAAACAGGCTCAATTTTGTGAAGCACCTTGCCAGTTCTAACGGCGACATCGGATACATGTTGCAACCCTTTTGTTCAACGTATCAAGTGTGTAGAACTGCCACTTCCACCCCAATATGCAGAACAGGAGTTTCGTAGTCTTGCTGTCGAAAATAAAATACATAACTCCCTTTATTTTGTATGGAAAGAACGGTATCCCCTGTTGTATTTCTCAGTTTTTTCGCGCGGACTCGCTACTCTCATAACAATGCATCAGTCAACTATTTCGTTGAACATGGAAATCATTTTTATTATCAGCATCACATATGAGAATCACTAAATCATTCGAATATGCATATGAAACTCATCCTCGCACTCAAATCCAATATTTTAAAAATTCTTTTTACAGATAAAAATCAATCACGCATTGGTCACTTGAACTTATTCCCAGCCTCTTGCCCAATACTTTATCGGCTGGAAATCTTTCCAGAGCATCCAAAAGGTTTTGTGCAATTCTGCAGAATGAAGCCATCTGGGAGCTGTCGTATATTCGGTCGTTTTTCCTTCGACTCCTTCAGAAGGATAGAGTCGAATGTTATTGGAGTGACGGGCATGCGAAGATCTCGAGTCATTATTTTCTATCAGGTTGTTGATTGACCAATTATTCCAGGAGGAATTACCCGAAGCTGCACTGCAATTTCTCAAGGTTTAAAGGTCAGATCCATCCAAAACCGGTGAGACTTGTTGAAAGTGATTTTATGTCTTGGAGTTCTGCAATCAGGTCAGCTCGATCGATAGGGGTGGTTGGTTATGTAGATGTTTAGAAATTTACCGATACGGAAGCTTCGAGATTAACTTTCCTGCTTGGAAAATTATCACGGTGCGGAACCGATATCAGAACACATTTCTATTCACGAGAGAACATGATTTTCTGGTTCCATTTGTCAATAAAAACCGAGTTTAAAATGCGGTAAATTGTAATTTCCTAGAAAGGCATTCATAACTTTTGATTATCGGTACAGGTTTTTTTACTATATGACATTTGTTCATTCACAGTAGTTAAAAAATTCCAAACATTACATTCAGAAACATTTATTTACTGAGTGATATGCTGGAATATGTACTTTTCGGAGAGAAAAAGCATCTGTATTTTCTGAAAAACGAAAATTATCCAACCTCTAAAGGTATTTCACCAAAAAATCTTGAGATATGTACGTACACAAAAACATTTCTCATTAGTAACGACACAACTCATTATGAAAATCTGCAGTGAGCTCTTGATAACATCACATTATGAGAAAAATATGCTCGAAGGTATTGATTATCAATTTCGAAAAAATAATGAAACTTTAATCTGCACATCATCTTGAGAAAGAAACTCCGCATACAACTGGTATGCGGTGTCAAAGTGGTAAACTTTGACAGCAACTCTTAATTCAGTTTGAAATAGAAACTGAATAGAAAAAAGTATCTTCTATATAATTCAGTATTCATATAAAAGTATTTGTTCCGAAATAATTTTTCTTTCGTGTAATTCAATCTTTATGTGAAAGTAGCTGTTTCAGGAGGACTTTCTATCAGTTTGTGTTTGAAAGTTACTTCTTTGTATGATCTACACATACATGTATAGATTTGCTTCCTTCCTTTTTTGGAAGATTCCCTCATCCTTCTTTTTTGTATCAAGATGGAGTAGTAGAAAGAATGTTAGAAATAGGTAGAAATGTTACCAAACTTACTAGAGGAGAAATCGGATTTTCCAAAAACGTAAATACAGTCAATGTTTTATTCAAATAGCGAATCACATATCTTTCACTATGTCTGTATGATCATTAGTTAAATTTTTAAATGAAACATTTTATATTTTCCATTGATTTTCTTATAACACTCACACAACATTCTGAATTCCTATAACGGTTTCGAAATGATTATTTGAAAAGGCAATTTTTCTGTAAAGACTTCTGTTCACTTCAAAATGATGTGTGGTAGGTATTTTGAATTGATTATTTATTTCTGATCAAAAGAAATGTTTAAGCACCTTTCAACTTGTTAGGAATCGTATGTTAAACATTGAGACCTCCGACAATTTTAAAATTTTGAGGGTTGTTGTTGGTTAACGGAATAAACCCACTCAAACAGTTTTTATTAAAAAAAGTGATGTTCCGACAATTGTGAATAAACAAAAGAAAAATGCAGAACTCGATAGACGAATAATACTGATGAATTAATTAATTTTTTTATTTGTTGATTTGCAATTTGTTAAGAATATGTCACTTCTTTCTATACTTGTTTTCTGATTGAATATTTATTTCTGTTATTTGTATAACTGTATGACCTCACAATAGTGTGCTGTTGGGATATGACATTTAAGCAAAGATTAGCAAAGGAAGTTTAGTTATCTATCACGTTTTGTTTTTTATCATATGATTTTCCAGGATAATATTTATGAAAATAAACCAATCATAATATATAATGTATTATTTAATTTCTTCTCTTACCACTTATAGCTGTTCATATTACAGAAGAGATACTTTGGATTCAAGTAACTAAAAATATCCATATGAGAGGGACAGTTTATAAACAGAAGAATAAGTTCATCTTTGATGAAGTAAATGAGTTTATTTGATTTATACAAATCAAAGCGTTTGAATGAAAAATGCTTCTCTTCAAAGGAAAACAATTGATTGTTTCTACGGAGATATTTAAATAGTGTTCCAATTTAACATATCATTCTTTCAAAACTCAAAAAAGGTTTGCTTCGAGATTAATGTTACTCACACTAAAGAATGCGTACTTACTTCTCTTGAGCTAATGTGATAATTTCTATTGGAATGTATAGACAATCTTGTTGGAATACTTTTTTTACTTGAAAGAAGCGTTTATTCAGTCCATTTGAAATAATGATTCAAATTCAATTTGAGAGAATATATTTCTCAGTTTACAAAAATATTTCTTCATGAATATACGAGAGCAAGATATTGCTCAGGTATAATAATGTTTTCAAGTAAATGAAATATATTTTTACAAATTGGAAGTTCAGAAAGCTTTGGAATTATTAATATTTTGCTTATAGGACTTTATTATATAAGCGCAAAAAATGATTCAAAACTAAAATATATCTGGTACAAACAACAAAACAATATTAGATGAATAATCGTATAATTTTTTTAACAAAATACAAGCACTACAAAAAATCCTTGAGGCGTTCTAAGAGCAGTACCTATGCGAAAGTAGTGATTCACATTGGATTTGAATCGCTGGAGATTGAACTCATTTGGGAAAATATGGAAATTTATTCCACAAAAACATAGTTTCCAAATGAAATAGTTGAACCTCAAAACAATGAGTAGCCACAGTCCTCTCGTATTTCTGATATGTACCGCTCTAAGTGAAATCAAATGTGTCAAGTCACTTCAACAATTCCAGTGAAAGTATCTATAAAAGAAAGATTGGGAAAGATACTGGGTAACTATTCTATTATTATGTGGGTAGGTGCCCCATCTTGTTGAAACCACATACTCAGTCGAGTTTGTATTGGTAAATTGTCCAAAAGATTCAGCAATTCATGTTGTAGAAAAACCAATTACCCCTTTTCATTGAGAATTCCACCAAAAAAATGAGGTCCTATCAAATAACCATCAATAATTTCGCACCAAACATCAACCCCCCACACATACTGAAATCTTGTTTCTTGCACCCAATGAGGGATCACGTCAGACCAATAGTGACAATTATGTTTATTTTATACCGCTATTATGGAAACGGCTATCATCACTCCATAATATTTTTTTCAGAAACTGATCATCATGAATACGGGCGGACAACCATGCAATGTAGTTCAATCTTTTATCAGCATATCCTGAATATGGGAATATATTTTAGTTATTAAAAATGAAACACGGCGATTATTACCTGGATGTAGTCCTTGAACCAAATGTATTTTGTATGGATGGAATTTGTTTTTTGACAAAATACGTTGTATTGACGATTTCGAAATGTTACAATGCATTGCTACTTGTCTAATAGAACTATATGGTTCTAACACCATTTGACCTAGCACTGCAACACTGTGATTCTCATCAGTAGCCGTTTTTGCTTTTTTTTCGCTTCCGTTCATTAAAACATACATTTCGTGCCAAAGATTTGGCTAAGCCAGCGAATGTTTTGTCTGACGGTAATTTACTGTCAGGATACCGATTAGCGTGTATTCTAACTGCTTCTTTCGAATTCCTTTTTATTTCGCCATAAATGCATATCATATCCAACTTTTCTGCATTTGAAAATTGAACCATTTTTAAATTTTACGAATTACCAACACAAAACTGAATACACTTTCATCAAATCTGACAGGTCTTCTGACAGATCGATAAATACATTATTGCATTTATTTTGACTCATTCATGGCCCTTTTTATAAAAACTGTCTTTTTTCATCAGTATTTGAGGAAAAGTACAAGTGTGCTATATGGCTGAATTCAGAATTTAATGCAGAATCTAAAAACCAATTGAAAATACTGGGTTACCATTTGAAAAAATTGGCGCAAAATATGATGGGCGACTGCTGATTTTTCGAGTCTTCTATATTTTGGGTGTCCTAAGTGTTCCTTGTATCTTATTTCAATATATATTTTTGTCTGTACATAATATTTTGCTTCGCATTCCTCACATTAAATTTCGTAAATTTCAGACTTTACTGAACTATCAACTTTGTCTTTTGGATTTCTTAAAAGGATCTGTAGTGTATGACTTGTTTTAAAAACTACCTCCATACCTAGTTTCTTGAAAATCTTTCCAAAGTATTTCGTGTATTGGTGTTGTGGAACTGAGATATATTTACCTTGGTTTTCGTCGTTTTTAAAAGTAGAGATTTCGTTCATTCTTAACCTAAACGTTTTCTTCCTTATTATATCATCTACAATACCCCTCGAGAAACCGTTACTGACTGCCTGTATTATCCGTTTTTCTTTTATGAACCTCTCATGTGTGAGAGGAAAAGTCAAAAAAGATGCACTAGAAAACTGTCAGGAATATACCTGTACGTGCTTGTTTCCTTCCTTGATAGATCGTATTCTAGCCTTCCATATTGGCCCCTCATTACCAGAACGTCAAGAAATGGGAGTTGTCCTTTATTTTCTAACTCATACATGAATTTTATTGATGGAAATCTGTTATTTAAAAAGGAAACAGTCATTAATCTTCGATTTTTTGTTATCAAATATCGCAAAAACATCATCTACATACCCCAGCCATACCTTAGGAAAATACTTTGACTTTTGGAATCTGCTCATGAACAAGTTTGCCAGGTAGGGGGACAAGGGGTTACTCATAGCCGTTCCTACCTGTAGTTTATAAAAGCATCGGTTTGGTGATAGGATAAAACTCTAGTAATATTCATTCTCAATCGTGTTATCTGTCTTTTCTTCTTGTATTCACAATGTTCGTTCTATCATACCTGTGGGAGTCTGGATGTTTTACCAATAATAATACTTATTCGCATGAAAAAGTTTTTTTTTTATACCAAAACATATTTTTTTTAGGTGTTTGTTCCATACAGGATACTCCGAATGCAGCGTTAACATTTATTATTTACTTAGATACTGTTATATGCAATATAACTATCCTAAATAAATATTTTGCAATTTCTGAAGACTGTTCCTATCCCTACATGTACATGATAGCGGATGTAAGAAGACTACATCGCAATATGCAGGACCAGAAAAAATTAATGAATCGCACAAATTGAGTTTAATAACTACGTCCGATATGTAATTATCAACATTATCGTTTTTAGCCGACTTGAGTGATACACTTTCTGTTTTGAATTATTTTCGATTTTTTCCAAAACCTAAGACAAACAACTCAGTTTTGTAATGAATTAACATAATTCAGAGGACAAATAACATACATCTAAAAGTGTCTGAGATAATATTATCTCAAGTGATTATCAAACAGAAATGGCCTCAATACTGTTTGATTTTGGACTACAGAATTCGTTCAGATAAATCATTTTTTTGAAACCTATAATCGATATATAAATTTATAAATAATGTTGTGAAATTATCCACATCCACAAAGTATACTGAGAAAAAAATATCGAATTAGTATTTTTTAATTTACCGACTCTGCACACTTACCATTTTTCAATATGATACGCTTATTGACTGATTTAATAAAAAAAAGGAGTAGTTCATTGAACTGTCTGAAGGGGTGAAAATAGGGTGGAAATATTAAAAAAAATCGTAAAATGAAAATTAGATTTTGTACACCTACAAAATTGAGATATATTTTCTTGATGGTGTATTCGAAAATAAAATTTTCACGTTATAGTTTTTCAGGCCGTCTGAGGGGGTGAAAATGGGATAAAAGTTGAAAAAACTTGAAATTCGAAAATTGAATGTGTAATGTATTCGACAGAATAGATTATCACGAAATATTTCAATTTTATTATTACACATCTAAAAGGAATTCTACTCGGATTGTGTTGATCAAAATGAAACTTGGTAACTCCAGTTACGAAATAACAACAGTTTCAACGTTGTTCTAGGCCACCCATATTTTTTGCTACTTGTTCTTACACAATATCCTCATCTTCACATGAAGCACTAAAAATTTTTGAGGTGAAACATATTTACGCGCGCTTGACTTGGGAAATATGCTGGTGAATGCGTTACGAAAAGTGTGAACAGGCGAGGCGAACGAAAGTTAAAAGGCAGGTATGAGTTAGTGAATATATAAAGAGAGTTACGTTTCATATATTACTGAAGGGGCAAGAGAGGAAGGTGCGAGCACATATTTTCGGTCGAGTAGGCTCTGCAGAATTAAGAGAAAACTATCATAGGTTGCCACTAATTTTCACGTCCGCACATGGACAACTCTTAGGAAATTTTCTACAAGACAAATTAGAACTGCGAATCAATAATAACTGAAATCAGCCTACCACAAGACATGGAACAACAATCGATGAAATTTTCTCTAGATATCTTTCTTATTTTCATTCGAAAATATATGTATCTCATATCTCATACCATAAGCTAGTATCTCGGTCTCACAATCAACCACAGTAATCATTGAGGGATACGATAATGAAAATAATAAATATAAAATCGGGTTCGGGTTGAACCGTGTTCAAAGTTTCAGCCCCCAATTTAGATCCATTTTCAAGAAATTGATGTGACTTGACGCCGTGGCCTCAATATACCTACTCCCCAGGTCTCGTCATGAGTTCTGTCTAAGGTCTCAATCTGCCATTTCTTAGATTGAACTGAGGTGTCGATGGGTGTTCGGTCGTATTTATAGCTACTGAGCTACTGAAGTGGAAATGTAGGGGTCTGACTTTCGGACACAAGTTGATGTTCGTATACTCTACTTGTCACACGTCTGTTGGTCTGGCCTACATACGTTCTATTGCAATCGGAGCATGGAATTTCAAATATACTCTAGGATTCACTGACAATTTTGTCCTTGGAGGAACGGAGGAATGTGGAAATTTGATTGTTGGCAATAAATATCGTTTTTATGTCCTATTTTTTGAGGATTCGGGAAATTTTGTCAGTTACACCTTTAATGTAGGGACGGAAAGCTTTGTGGGAAACGATGACGATAGATGGATCTGTTAATTCGATTGTCTGTGAATCCATTTCGAAGAAGAGCTGATTCGAGTTGAGCCAATTTTTGTGGTTTGTTGTGGCGGTCTGTGAGGTTGATAGATCTGTGGATGAAATAATTCAAGAAGGAGTTGGTTTGTGCTGGATGATGGTGGGAGTTTGCGTTGAGGTATCTGTTTTTCTCTGTTGGTTTCTTATAGACCGTGTGGATGAAGAAGTTATCAGATTTTGTGATGAGGATATCTAGGAATGAAAGGTAGTCATTGGTTTCAATTTCCATTGTGAATTCTATATTTGGGCGGAGGTCGTTGATGTGATCAAGGGTTTGTGATCAAACGTGCCAATAGTCTTGATTTCGCAGTCTTCAATGAGGAGGTTTGCGAGG
>WOGN01005132.1:0-13471 GCA_015342105.1 Leptinotarsa texana | reverse complement strand
AATACATTAGCCAGACCACTCGGTGATTTTAAAAAGGTATTTTATTTAACACAAAACTGATAAAAAGAACTGCTCGATTTTTTTTATTTAGGCAGGCAATACCCACTCCTGTTCTTCCAGTTTTCATTAGTACATCGTTCGATTATTTTGTTTAAACGGGTCATGTATTGTTATTTGTTTAAAAATGCCTTACACTACTGCTGAAAGGGTTTCAGTTATTGCCTTTATTTTTTGGCAACGACCAAAATGCTAATAGAACATCAATTTTATTTAACGAGCAAAACCCTGGTAGACACCTAAGCAGAAATCACGTTCTGGATTTGGTCACAAAATTCAGGGAGACAGGTTTGGTTTTAAATAAGAAAAGGAATGTTCAGAGAAGGGTAGTGAATGACGATAATGCGATTGGAATTATTGGTCAAGTCATCGCCAATCCCAGGTTAAGTACCATATGAGCGTATGGAGAATCCTTAAAAACTACAAATTCCATCCATACAAAATTAAACTTGTCCATGAACTCAATGAGGATGATTTTGACCGAAGACAGTAGTTTTGTGAGGGCATGAGTGAGAGATTAATGCAAACTCCCGAGCTGCTTTAAAACATCTGTTTTTCGGACGAAAGCTCATTTTATATAAATGGTTGCGTAACCCGTCACAATTGCCGTTATTGGTCGGATAAAAAAGCAAGATAATACGCAGAAATACATACCCAACATCCCCAAAAGTTGAATGTCTGGGCCGGAATATTAGTCAATCATATTATAGGTCCATTTTTCATTGATGGAAATTTAACCGGTGATTCTTATTTACAACTTCTTGAAGAGGCAATACAACCTCGTATAGTTAAAATAATTGAACATGATCCAAGATGTCAAGATGAATTTATCAATTTTTAACAAGACGGTGCACCACCCCATTATGCCCAGCAGATCCGAAATTTTTTGAATAATCATTTTGAAGGACAATAGATTGGCAGAAAAGGTCCAACTGAATGCACGATCACCAGATTTAACATCACTGAACTACTTTTTGTGAGGATATTTAAAGTCTAAAGTTTATGCTACACAGCCAGCCAATTTCCATGAATTACGTCGTAGAATTATTGATGAATACCGAGCTATAATTCCTGAAATGTTGAATAATGTAAGAGCAAAATTCGAATAAAATTTTTATTGTTGCATGGAGCAAAAAGGAGCACATTTTGAACATTTTCTCTAAATTTCCTATGTGAGTTACCCTTATTAGGTGTTAATTTTTTTGTAGGTGCTTTGAAAACAATTATTGGGATTTATTAACCCTAAAACAGTTTTTTAAACTTTTCTGTGTCATCAGAATTCAAGGAAATCAGCAGGTTGTATTCGTTGTGTAGGTAAGTTTTTAGTATGATTCACGTTCTTATCAGAAGCATAAAATATCCACATCAAAAGGAAACCTTCATAAGGTTTCAGAAACACATAAGGGTTACCACCCTTACATTTTAGGTAAATTGAGTGGCACCTGAAAAAATCTCCGCGCAATGAAAAAATAATTCTCACTTTTTTACGAAATCAAATGAACACGTATTAGCAGGTTGTCACAAAAAGAAAAATTTATTTTTTATGAAAGTTCTGAACGTAAACTGTACCTTAAAAACAATTTGATTTATTTTAAAAAGAGTTGAACTCAATAAAAATATCTTTAAATCTTCAAATTATCTCAAAAACTAATCGTTACAAAAATTTTCTTTTAACAGAGATGTAAAGGTATTCGAAAGACCTTTGAAACAAGGTGCCACTCGACCTACTTTCCCTATCTAAATAAGGGTCGTCGGACGCACTTCTCTGATTAGTCTGAAAGGTGTCTCCTTTTAATTAGAAATCGACGTGTCCAAGTTTTTTTAAAAATTTTACTTTTTATATTCAAAAACGGCTTTGTTAAGGTTTCGTTGTAACACATTGTATAACCATTGACTTACACTTTGAAAAATTGAGACATAATCGGAAATAATGTCTTCAGGATAGCCATGCACATAAAACATATTTTCTAATAGCACTATGCTTGAAAAATTGGCAGCTGCATGATTTTTTCTCATCCCATTTTGACTTTACATCAACGCATATTAGTAAAAAAAAATTCAAAAAGACCAGCCTAATCGCTGCCAATTCGATTCAGGTTTTTCCTGTCGATAATGGTGGGGCGGTAGCCGGTTGAGTTGCCGTGAAACGGTCCTTCAAGCGCTACGGCCGGACGATCCATTTTTGCTGCTTCCAAATCGTGCTAGAAATCGCATGGTAAAAGGAAAGCCCTTGTTAATCCTGAGCTCTCACAAGTTAATACTTCTGAAGGTTGTTATTCATAGGGACGATAACTGGTTAACGGAAAAACAGATTTCAATAATTACTCAATAGAGCATCTGGATCAGGAGGGTTTGATCGAGTTTAAGCACACACTTTACGATTTTTGACCAGTTGTACCAGAACTGAATGAGTAAGTCAGATGAACTGAATACTATGCATTTTATACGAGTAACTAAAGAGAATATGAATTATTCGAATCTACAACTCTGATGTTATAGTGAAAAAGTATAATTCAAAGTGCCCCCAGTCCTCACGATGTTTGTCACGTAAATTATGTTCACATTGTTTCGTTCCGAAATTATTTTGAAATTGATCCAATATTGCAAAGGTCAGAAGGTAAAACTTGCTCTGCTACTTGAATGAACAGAACCAATGGATCACATTACTATTTATAGAACTTGCATAATCTGAACAAATAATTACCAAGGACGACGATGAGGTGGTCAGTTATGAATAATCTACTAAGTTGTTACACAAGTTTGGCATAAATTACAGCGTTAAAAATTTGATTCAATTTTTATCACAGGATATGTTTCACAGAATGCTCAGTGTGAATTTATTTCATCAGACGCAGACAAAAATATTGCATATTCTATTTTAAGCCTTCATTTCATGTTTATTTCTAATTGTCAGAATCTTTATGCAATTTTCATTACTACATGGTATACGCTGAAGTATTTAACGTATATTGATTGCCAAATAATCCAAATATTGAAACTGTATAACACACTTGTAGAAGAAGTAATTTAATAGACTAGTTTTGGTAATAATTAGGTAATATTCAGCCAGAATAAGCAACAATGACGTCAAAATGAAAGTTCTTTGAGGCAACATAATAACAATTCCCGCAAAAGGTCTTCAATGGTTTCTTGTGAAATTCAATTCCATTCTGCATTTGAGTTAGGAGCTAGATTTCGTGCTCGTGTATGTCATTTTAGGATGTCGCTAATATGTTCTACGGGATTTTCATCAGGACTGTTTGGTGGCCACTCTACTGTCTCAAGTCCAACAATTTCCAAATACTGGGTGACTGTTCTTGCAACATGTGCACGAGCATTATCATGCATTATTGTCGTGACCAATGAAGCCGCTGTAAGATAAAACACGCACTTCAAGGATGTTGCTTATGTACCAGTCAAAATTCATTCTCAAATCCACCTCGGTGCGACTGTCCCAACTAACGCCACCTCACAACATAATGGAACTACCATCAAAGCTAACGTTATGTACAAGATTAAATTCTGCAAAACGTTTTCCAGATCTTCTGTATACTCGACTACATCCATCTGGTTTCTGTAACTGTATTCTTGTTCCATCTGTGAAAAGAATTTTCCCCACTGATGTTTATTTCAGTTGACATGGCCTATAGCAAACTGTAACCGTCCAGATTTGTGACGTGGGAGAAGCCTAGGAACTCTGTCAGGGCGTTTTGGATTTAAACCAACTTCTTGGAGTCTTCTTATTACTGTGTTAACACTTGTATTGTGCTCAGTAAATCATTCCTGAGATGCGGAGATGTAAGCGTACGATTTTGCAAAGATTGCATTTTCAAATATTGGTCATCTCTTGGTGTTGTACGTCTTTTACGTCCTTGACCAGAAAACTTTTTGTACTCCCCAGTCTCATTGTATCGCTTCACAATACGAGAAACAGTCGCAATATCTAATTCGCCCAAATGCGGCATATTACTAAGAAAACTACAACTCCAATTGTCATTGTGACAACTTATTCATCTATAGCGACTATGTCCAAGCATTTTTTATCTATACTGAATGGAAATTTACGTAATATAATTTGGCCTTTGAACTATTATCAATAAAAACTAATCAAGCGTTAAGAGAAAAGAAATTAAGAGTTTCTCCACCATATGGGATTTGTAAACGTTCCCATTCATTTAGAATTTTAGAAGATGAAAATGATTCGCTACGGGTAGTTGTCCAACATCGGACAATGTCTCTAACGGTGCTTGCCGTATAATATTCATACTTCGTCTATTATAGGCAGATCTAGAGCAGCTGTGGAAAAAGGAAGTAAACTGTTGAATTATTATTTATGAATAAATATTGCATTTTCTGTGTTGACACTGCCCTATATACTCGAATATAGATTTTTTTTAAATTAGTACATGATGTGAATTTCACAAAGTTATCTCTCAGTGGTTTATAAACAATTAGAATCAAAAATATGCCAAATCGTTTGACCACAATTTGATAGTCAGATTGAACTTATTACTGAGATTGACAGTTTTGTAAAATTTAGAAATTAACGGATCTGTACTTAGAATGAACAGTGCTGAGTAAATTCGGCAACTTTTTCGAAGTTGCCGACTTCGGGTTATTTGGTTCAGTAAACGTTAGATCAATAAAAGACGAGTCAGTCATTGATGAAGGAAACAGAACGGACGATTTTGGTGTTCTCAAAGACAATCAGAATTGATTTTGCAATACGGCCACTCATTTCGACACAAGGTGAGAAGATTAGTCCTGCTTGCTCCTTTTATTTGCCCTGAATGTAAAATCTGTCCAAAAACGTTTCGACAGGTCTCATATCAGTAAATAGAGATGCTGCTAACAACTAATCACAGGATATTTAAAACCTGAATTTCATATTAAAGTACACTATTTGGAACATATAATGGAATTCTTATCACTGCGAAGGTTTTCACTTTGTTTTTTGTAGAAACTTTTAATGTTCTCATTTATCTACCGTAAATACGTGATAGGAATCTCTTCTTGTACATTTGGAGCGAGCTTAAATGCCCTAGATGGAAAGAAAGCTATATCATCCTTTCATCTAGAAGATAATGATAATAGACCCAGCAAGTTTCTGTGTCCACAATATTCATAGTCATCAGAATATAGGAGTATTTATTTGATTAGTCACACCTCCATTAGTATTCTCTCTTAGCGTATTTATGATGGTTTTTTCATGTGCCAAAGCAATATCTTGTGCTTTTTTAGTCAAATCAATTATCCATATCTTCTTTAACCTCACAATCTTCACAATCATTATCGTTGAAAGATAAGACTTATGTTTATTCTATAAGTTTTGAAATGCTTTCGCGGGTAGATAATTAAGTTGATGCCATATGAATCTGCTGACTATTGGCGGGTACGTTGAAGTGAAATATTGTCATTACATTCGCAAATGCAGTTTCATTGATAATTATTCTTGATGCAAATAATGAATGAACAAGGTGGAGGTTTGATGACCATAAATAGATGAAATAACTCGAAATTTTGCAGCTGTGACTGATTTCGATACAAGAAAGAAGTTAAATCTTTCTACACTACCACTCTAATTGCTCTATTAAACCTAGAGTAGCTGCGGTGTTTTATTCAATGGTATATATTTCTCACTCCTTGTGACTAGGACAATTATTATACTTGAATGGAATAGTTCGTAGATTTTTTGAAAAAAGTGATTCATTTTTTCAACAAGCAATACTTGTCAACATCACAAACTTGGCTTCCTAAGATAATTTATTAGAAAATAAATATTTCTCTTTCAGTTTCTAAACATTATTTTTGAAAGTCCCTCATCGTTTGTTTGATAAACAGTTGATTTCAGAATATATAATTGAACAGTATACCTAATTATTGACAATTATTATTCTCAAACATGATTCAATCTATCTCTGAATATTCGGAATTTTCAATATGGTATACCATCACGACAAACATGATGAAGTGAAATATAACTTTAAGATGTTACGAGTATTTCAAAAGAATTCAATTATGCAAAGATTGCTTTACATTTCGATTGAGGAGATAATTCATTTGACTGTTCGAAACTTTGTACATTATGAAACCTTCAGATTTGTTTCCTGAAGCAAGAATATCGCGTAAAGTGAATAAAATGTTCCCAAGAAAAGTTTTGATTTCATTGGTATGAATTTAAAATAAGTGTAACACTCACTTTGTTCGTAAAACTGTGCAATAGTACGGATTCCGTAATTGGAGAGAGTACACAAGATCTCAATGATAGCCTCTTCGTCCGTACCCAGTCCGGCAACAGCGTCGTGTAATTCTTTGGCATAAAACTGGGGCAACGGAGTCATCAGTGCCACCATTACGTCCTCAAATTTGCCGCCGAGCTCACTTTTCAGCTCGGAAATCAGATCTTTTCCGTAAGAGGTTTTGAAGGTTTCGGCAATTTCTAGACGTTGAACAATGCCTCGTCTTGCAAGAACGTCGATTATGGCCTTCTCGTCGGCGCCAAAACCTTTCATGGCCTTCTTGAGGGTGGCGGCATCGGCCACGGGGTCGAAGGGATCTGCTGGGTAAACCGTGGGGGTACACTGAAAAAAATCATGAATGGACATATGTTAGTATTGATCAAATGTCACAAAATTCTGCTAAACCATGTAGTTTCATGAGAATGCATAACTGTCTGTATACCCTACACAATGTTATAACCATAGTTCTTCTTCTTTATAAAATAGTATATAAGATTATGTTAGGTTAGCATTCACTCTCTTTTTATGTTATCGTTCCTGTAAACTGTATGTTCTTGTAATCAACTGGTGGGTTAGTTTTAATGAAAATGTTTACCCTTCAACGTTTGTATTACTGTACCATTTTTAAAACATTACATTTATTAACATAATTTTGAGGTACAAACAAGACAAGCCCCAAATCAGTACCTCCAAATATACACAAAAATGTCATAACTGTGAAAGACACTTGAAATGATATTACAATGAAGTCACATTCACAACCACTGAAACGAGAAGAACAAAATTATAAGAAACTATTGATATAAAAATTATATAATAGATATATATTAGCTGATCCACCAAACGTTCTGCCATACAAATTATTTCTACAGGGTATCGAATTTGATTTCATGTAAAAAAAATCGTAAAAAACATCCGCTCTTTCGCGCTTGTCAAAACCCGATCCTTGAAAAAGGTACCTTTAGGGTTATTTATATGAACAAGTCTTTCAAGAAAAAGCACAGCATAACAATTATGTTGAACTGCAAAGAATACTGATACTTAGAACATGTGTTTGGCTAATTTGGTAGCAAATTTCCAAAAACGACTCTCCAGAACCTGTCATTGACATCCCTTTGCTAAACAAAGATTTATATCCTGGATGGCAAGAAGATTTATGGACTTCTGACAGAACCTTCCAGGATTGGCTCACTCCAAGGCCTTCGAAGCTTGATACCAAACAGTTGTTGGACTACAGTAGGGTCTACGATGTCTAAGAGGCCTTTTTACAAGTCACTGTTATTTGCATCATCTTATGCAGAGACTCGGACTATCGGAAGACGTGTGTGTCGTCTCTGTTTGGAAAATGATGAAACACTTCGTACCTGCCCCGCTGGATGCCGAATCAGGTTTTTATCGGCAGAGCCGTAATTTTACCATCTGACCTGAAAGACCACTCATCATACAAACTAATCGGCTTCGTTAAGAAGCTGGGTTCACTTGGTCGAATGAGCATAGGTGTGAGCCACAATAAATCCTTGTGAGTTGCGGTGGAGAGTCGAATAGACCCACTCACTTTGGGCCTAACCTTACCTGTCTTCAAAGGTATACAAACAAGGTCAGGTAATCCAATTAAAAGACACCAAGTCACGTCCACTAATAACAATATAAAACCAGGGTCAAATACCAGTTTCGTAGTTACAGCGTTCGGAACAACGGAACAACTAGAGCACCATCTCGGGCATTGCGATCGTTACCTCATCACCTTTGATAATGTCTACCGCAGTTGTAGACGAAACTTCAAGCATAGACCACGACAAAAAAGCTTTCACTCAGTTATCATCGACCGTGAAAGTTTACATTCTTTGAGTGGATAAATTGTGATGTTTATGTGATGCGCGTGGGGATTGACAGACTTCGTCCACCATGCTACATACACCAAAGTCATGTTTCTACCACATACACTACAGTCAAAAAGTGAACAAATGCATTAATGCGGTTAACAGACTGAACAGATCTAATTAGGTTGAGTAGATCTAGGAATTTGACTGTCATAATGCAATTTTTTCAGTGGCGTGTGTGTTAAAAGTATATTTATTCCTTGAAACACCCTAAAATGCTAAAACCTATTTCAGAAAGTATCCAGTCATTACATTCTCTTTTTGTGAAGACAAAATAACAATACCGATTGCGTGTGATTCTATATTTATAATTAGCATGTTATCAGCTTTTATTTTCAATTTATATCACGCCTGGCATCACACGGACAAATTGGTATGTAATGTAATTCGCTTGACTACATAGCTATAATTAGGTCCGAAGCTCATTAATACAATTCTCAACCAAAAAGATGAGTGTTTATATTCTTCATTGATGATAAATACATGAATAGATGAACATAAACATATCATGTATTGGAAATACATATTTTCAAAAAAGAATATTTTATGGATATGCATATGCATCAACGGCATTGAGTTGAAATTGCAGGTAATGGGCAGCTGCTTTTTGCTGCATACCCCTTTTACCCCGCTCTTGGAAGAAACAATCCGACCAAGTCAATTGAACGCTTCCCACGAAATGATGTATGAAAATGAGAAACATGTTTCCAGCCTAAAAAGGTTAGTTGCAATGTTTGGAGTAACAATCAGGAGAATTGAACATTCACTAATATCGCATGTCGGAATCTTCATAAATTTATCGTCTTCAAATAAAGATGTTACAACAGATGTTGTTCACTTTTTATATATATTTTTATACATGTTTTCCAGAACTTTTTCGAAACTTTGATATTCGTTTTGTCTTTCTGGGCAACCCTGGGAAGCTGGCGCCGAAGAAATATCTGGTGACGACCACAAAAAATCTGCACTTAACAGTAGGACATCTGACTCGTCACTGTCAACTAAGGAAACACCTCCATAATGAGGGGTTAGTGGACACACCTCTGTGGAGGATGTGTGAACAGAAGGATGTCAGAGTGTGACGAGAGTGTGTGTTCGGCGAGTCTTGGCCTACACCTGCAGATATATAGGAAATGTCTCTCAGTGACCTGTCCACCTTCCTGGAAAGGGCAGAATGGACGATGGCCTAAGAGGACAACACCTCGGGAGGATGTAGAATGGATCATATGTGGCCTAAGTGCTGTGATTCTACACTTACCCTCCCTACTCTACAGATACAGATGCACTTCGTCCTGATTTCTATCAATACCCTCTCCGTGTTCGGAGAGGGTGTTGATAGAAAATATTACTAATATTTTTTATTCGCAAGGAATATGATCAATATTATTTGTAAGCAGATCAATTTTCAATTCCTTAATTTTCAATTATTAACCAAATGTATCATCTGCTATCTAGAATAATTAATTTTCAATCTCTAACATGAAAGACTTCTATATTTGACTTCTATATTGAAATTATTAACCAAATGTATCATCTGCTATCTAGAATAATTAATTTTCAATCTCTAACATGAAAGACTTCTATATTTGATTTCTTTTTTTAAAGATTTCATTTTGAATATAATCTCGGCTTGTATCATGTTTCCCATTTCACTAATTGATCAATACGGCTTCATATTAAACAATTCAAATTTGTTAATGTATTTCATAACGCTATTATTATCTTATAAATTCGTAAGTATTTATAAATCACGTTAGTAAACTTGACCACATGTCAGGTGTCTAAAAGCCCTAAAAACAAATAAACGGTGATGTTTTATAGTTTTTAATTAATAAGAAACAAAAACTTCACAACTACAGTTTTAACTTGCATTTTTGATTGTCTGCATACCAGTTTGGGATTTAGAAGCATTGTAAAAGAAACGACGGTAGTCTTGCAAAATTACTGACAATTGGTTGCAGTGGATGATCTGGTTTTTTATTTTCTTACAAATTCTTATTCAACCTGACTAGTTGTAAGTTTTAAATCATTTAACCTCGACGACTGAGTTGAAGTTTTACACAAACGTTTGATACTTAATAAACGTTTGATACTTGATAAAGAAATAATGGAGAGATTCAATAAATCTCAGAATGTAATTAACAGATTTTACAAGTGAAGTAAACTGTCAAGTGGAAATCTCACAATAAAGTGTTTTTTTTGAATATATAATGATGTATTACTTAGAAGAAATGGATAAGTTGGGACCTACAAACTGAAAAGTGTAAAATAAAATTTTAGTATATATATTTTTAAGAAGCTTTTGTTGAAGCATACTACGCTAAGGCACTAAAAAAAATTACCGGATGTCGATATAATTGATCATAATTTAAAATTGTACTTTTATTTATTTTTAAGTAGGTTTTCACTCGAAAATGATAATAAGAAATTTTACTAAAATCTGTACAAAAGCTGTGCATACCAATTTTACCATATCGACGAAAACTAAGAATACAATAATCACCATATACGATTATTATAAAAGTAACTGTCATAATTTAAAGTCAAACTAGAAAATACGCACTTTGCGCCCTTCTCTATTAATATTTATTAGGAATAAACATCCACGGTTATACGTTTACTCAACTACTCTTTAACATACTCATAAATGAAGAATGTCATAGAATGTTATTAAAAAATAACTCCAATTTACGTTCTTTATACTATAACCTCAACTAAAATTATTCAACTAAAACTATTAATTTTTATTTCATCTGGACGCATAACTACTGACAAACTTTAGGCACTTTTACTTGTAAAATAATTTTTCCTGCCATTGGAAACCTATGAAATATACTGCTAACTATGATTTTTATATATTTTTCTCAACTCAAATAAGTAGGTAATTTTTATTTTGTTGGACTTTAAATCTATTGATATCAATTAATTATCTTCAGATTCTTCAATTGTGAAATATATGTTTCTACCATTCTACCATATTTAGTGAATGTAAAATATTCTAAAACTGAAGAATAAACTCCTGATTATAGTTTTTCATATATTTTGGTTAACTAAAATTACTATCATTGTTTTGAACTGCCAAATAAAATTTGTTATGAAACATCGGACGGTATGAGGTCGATTTAGGAGGATTGTTTGCTCTACTCATTCAATCAACTGTTGTGCGAACCGGTGGTTCGATCCGCAAGACCGGACGACCGATTTTCACTTCCTATCGTCCAACCCGTGTTAGGAATCACACGTTGAAAGGTAAGACCTCGATAGTTCTCAGCTCGCACAGCTTTCGACTTTTGAGAGTTGTCGTTCGTAGGGTGACGATAGCTGGTTAACAGAAAAACAGATGTTGAACAGATGTTTAAACAGATATTCATGAGGTATTAAAGAGGCAATGAAATAAAAGATCATACCAGTCATGACTGTAAAGTGTTACAGTAGGTATTCATTTATATTCCGGTATAACAACTTGTACAATAAATCACCTACCGGATTTATAATGTAATAGTATTTTACTTATTCTACCGTATTGATAGGTAAGACTCCTTAAATACTTAGCTAAAAAGTTTCGTCTCATGAGGGTCGTCGTTTGCAACCAGAGTCAGCTTAACAATACCTTTTTCAAAGTTAGTATAGTTATATATTTTACAAGTAAAAAGTCCTGAAGATTATTAATAGGTATCAATAAATATAAGGTTCAATAAAATGAAAGTTACCAATTTTAATTTAATGAAATGCATAAAAAAATATAATTTGGAGTATATTCCATAGTTTTCCAATATTCTTCATTTACTAGAAAATGTATTTCACAAGTAAAAGTGCCCAAATTGTGTCGATAGATACCAGTCCAGATGAAATAAGTTTCTACTTAAGCTAAATGTATAAAAAACGTAATTTGGAATCTGTTTTACAATTACATGAAATGTTTCATTTACTAGGGTTGGTTGAATACAAGTTGATATGGATGTTTCTCTCCAATAAATATTATGGGCGAAATCGCAACCTACGTATTTTTCTAGTTGGCTATGACTTTAAATCATGTCAGCTACTTTTATAACAACCGTATATGATTATTATTAAAATCTTAGTTTTCATGAATAGAACAAAAATAGTGTGCACAATGTACAAATTTTAGTCAAATTTTCCATCATTATTTTTGGTCAAAACTAGTCAAAAGTCAAGAGTAAAATATCATTATCTTTCGAAAACAAAAGGTGTTCCTAGGCAGTTTGATATCAGGTACTGTGATGTTTGTTCTATCTACCCAACGTAAAGCATTAAGTTGATTTACTGTTCGGAAATAAATAAAAAATATTTACACATAATATGTTTGGCTGCGTCATTGGATAGTTCGTATTTCGGTGAGATGAGTGAACAAACATGAAATGACTTTTGTAGTGAAGCAATTCTTGCAACATTGAAATTATAACACAGGTATTCAAGGTGACTATTCGCCATTATAAACTCAGAACCGAGTAGATTTCATTCATTGATAGCCCATTCTTTGGAGTCAGAACAACGAAATAATCTTCCTTTGGCAATGAACGAACAATACGTACATTATTTCAAATCAGTTGTGAAACAATTTCGAAACCTTGATATGAAATCGAGCCTATACTGAAACCGAAACAAACCACCATTCACTCAAATTTACAATATACAGGGTGTATATTAAATATGCGGCAAAAAATTAAGCGACTAATTCTTGGAATATTCTAAGAATATTCTGTCCTTTGTTTCGAAGTTACGGGGCGAAAAAGAATTTCGGCAATAACAATTTTGGTAATTTTGAAATTATTAGCGTAGCCGAAATAAAAGTATAGCGTGCTACACTGGACCTACCAAGTAATAAAAAATCCAGTAATTAGTTCATACTACTCCAGTGGAAGATGCGGAAGATTTGAGAAATCGGATAATTGCTGGGTGTAACATAATCAGAAACGATCCTGGTGTTTTTTGAAAGAGTTCGGAAGTCTATGAGGAGAAGATTGGGTTCTTGATTCTTGCATCAGCGAGTCATTTTCAACAGTTCCTGTAGAATGTTAGTATCGAAATTCTTTTTCGCTCCGTATCTTCGAAACAAAGCGCCCAATCAAAAATCATCAAAGGACAAAATATCGAAGAAACAGTCCCTTAAATTTGTGTCGAATGTTTAATAAACACCCTTGTATTCTCATTATAGAAATTTTTCGTAAGTCCGTCCGTCCGTTTGCTGGTGCTGTTGGTGAAAACTTCCACCTAATGCACGATAATGCTCGTCCACATGTCGCGCGTCTAGTGACTGACTGGCTCACCAACGAA
>WOGN01005131.1:0-13472 GCA_015342105.1 Leptinotarsa texana | reverse complement strand
TTTTTTAATGCGTTCATAATACTTGTAGAGGTTGCTGTGAAAGGCCATGCTGTTTCAACGAGTCCAGGAATAATATAGATTGACATAGTTTTGCCGGTGTTGTGACGCCTAAAGATGCTTTCGTACAGCGAAACACGTGTCGCGGTTTTGAAAACTTTCAAGTGGAAATCTCACATTAAAGTATGTTTTTTGAATACATTATAATGGATTTCCATCTAATATCGGTCAGTTCTACCATATTTTTCAACACACTTGTGACTCCTGTCTTGTCCAGGTTCCATATTGTTGGTGGTATCAATTAAAATTTCGGTAGTTTTTTATATTATGTCTGTTATGTCTGAGGGTCTCATCGATGAAATGGGATTCCTCTTCATAAATCAAATGGACCAGTTCGCTTCAGTTAATGGATTCTTGTGTCATGAAAGGGGAGCACTATGATTAAGAGAATTGTTTCACGAAACTGTCCACAATAGACAGAAATAGGCCAAATAATTTCAACAAAAATTTAATTGCGTGATGTTTAGACAACTACTTGCCCAAAACCACTCAGTCATTTTGCCGGACTAACTAAATGGTTGACTTTTCAAAAAGTTATTGCTGTCGAAACAACAACTCGCCCCGGGAACTTACAGCCCCGCTCTCCCCCATATACTGAATATCAGGACGAAGTCAATAATGGAAATGAATGTTTCTTCGAAGACGAGGACTTTGTTTTACAATACGCTATTTTGATTCAGTTCATTTATCGTTTAAATTTCTTAGCTTTCGATGGATTAATGAATTTTTTTACATTAACTTACATAGGCGGCGCTCAATGCTGGGTATACTTGGAAAAAAGGGGTTACTAGGTACATAGGGTGAAGAAATACGTTGACAGCCCATCCTAGATAGGAACATGATGATATATAGCTAAAGGCAGCAACACCATTGAAAAGAGTTTCCTAAAAAAAATCATAAAAATAAAGTTTTACACTTGACACCGACAAGGTCGTTCTAAGGTTAAGGGTTAAGTATTTTTGCGATAAACCATATCGGCATGACTTTTGACACACATTCAATTTCTCGGCACGTAATGAATTGTACAAAAATTAATGTAATTGAAAAAAATTGCTTCATAAATTTTTTGACCTACGATATAAATAAAAAACTGAAAACAAGTTTCTGAATAAAAAAATAAATGAATGGTTCAAGGAAGTCTTTCAAATAATTTCAGATAAAATGAAAATAAACATTCATAATCTCAGCTATTTTTTATATTTGAAAAATCCCATAGATCAACTTTTCTGAGTCAGATTCACACTTTTATTTAACCACATTTTACTAAACATCTTTGTAGCAAGTCAGTGACATTACACTTATAAAAAAAATCTGATTATCTATAAAGCTATGTAGCTTTAAATCAACAGATAATAAACTGATACGAAATAAGTGACAATCCACAAAAGTAAAATAATATTACATTTGAATAAAATAAAAGTAATCCAGACATATTCGTGGGGATTGAGGTGATTATCTTCTGTTAGCTAAGTTGGATCAAATTTGGAGTTTTCGACCATCTTGTAGAGGGTGTCGCTTCATTATGAACGATAATTCTCAGAAATGCAATCTTGGGCACCGTCCACAATTCTGAGAACTTTTTAGTCTAAATATTTCAATGCAGTGGGACGAGTGAGTTAAGACTTCAATGACAGATATTTTTTCAATTGCCATAGTACAGATGATTGAGTAGAGGGTTTTTTGTGAAGCTATTTGAGTATTCCATATCAATTTGTTCACGTTTTATCTACGTGCCATTTGTAATGACACTAAAATTCTAAAATACCCTTTATCAATGTTAAGCTTCTGCTTGATACCTTCTTCGAGACAGGTAAAAGTTATTGATTTACAATTGGGAATGTTCCTCCTGACGAAAATCAAGTAGTTTTCATAAAAGAGCTCTAAAACAACGCAATTTATCATTTCAACCTCTTTCCTTAAAAAATTAATTAAATACGTAAAAAAGAGGAATGGAATAATGCATTCAATATTTAAAGGTATTCGTTTATGTTTCACCATTTAGCAACATAGGTTATAGCTAATAAAGGACAATGAATCTGTTACCTGTATGAGACAAACAAAGATGACTTATTTCAGAGGCGTGCTATTCTGTTTACTTATGTTCCGAGTTCTTAGACATTCTGTGACATATGACATTTTGTGCATCTAACCTATTTTCCTCTATATAAATAAATAACAAAACAACTTTTGTTTATGTGGCTTGTGGAGGTGGTATTGAACTATAATTTATATTTTGCCTTAATTGTTGATTTATAAAGATAATTTTTCTTTTTTAGAGTAGAATATCTAGGTACGTATAAATTATTCTAGGCGTTGTTGCCAATATGTGAATTAGAAACAAATCCCCTTGAAAATTAAAATCCAAAATTTGAAACATCAATTTGAATACTTTTCGAAGTGAATTTGAAAAACTCATTAATTAAACTCAACTTTATTTTGTTCAAACTTGTATTTGCTGTAATAAATTGAGGAACATTCCCCATTGGTTACAAATTCATAGCAGGCAGAAACATATTAGGATGTTTCAAAAAGTTTGTCCGTTTCAATGTCATATGTTTCTGAAGCTGCATATCTCAATAAATATTCATTCTACTGTGTCGTGATATATATTGATTGATAAGAATTTTGTACTCTATACTATACTACTCTATGAATTCAAATTGAACCAAAGCGCTACCGAAACAGCCCAAAAAATTAACAGAGCATTTGCCAATTTGCCAATTTCGTTCCGGAGACCTTAGCCTCGAAGATGAGCCCTGAAATGGTCGACCTACAGTAATCCATGACGAGGACTTGATGACCCTGGTGTTAGAGACTGGCCTATCACAAAAGGTGCATGGGATGGCGGAAAAAGAGGGTGTCAGCTCCCATCTGGTTTGTAATGTAAAGGTTGTATTGCGAGGAAATCGACGGAATGTACTGAAAATTGCGTCAGCGGTAGCGGGCACTAGTCAACACTGCCAATCAGGACCAAGAATCATCGGCCTTCCTTGATTTCATCGAATCCCCAGCACACACTTTTAATGTTGACGTCGCTTATTTCGATTCAGTTGAATAAGTACTCACTGATATATTACGGTTTAAAGTATAGTTATGAAAACGGACAACAACCTAATATTACTTACGGGAGAAAAATTAAATTATAATTATGATTATATTCTGAAGTTCAGCAAACTCATCGTAAATAACCCCAGAATGGGTTCTATTTTTCCAATGTCAAAGGCAAGTTAAGTGTAGGCCTATTGAAAATTATAATTTTGTGGTCATAAAATGCTCAAATTAGAATTCGTAGAATACTAATAGGTTACAAAACGTTTTCTATCAAAGAATTTAACGACAGGTTTTCGTAACTGACGTTTCGTCTATGACTGCGGTAGGTATTATCAAAGACGATGATGCAACTGACGAATTGATCTGGTTATGTGCATAGCAGATATGGTTCAAGTAAACAATGTAGTGCAACCTAAATTCCAACAGTTCCCCTTTAATAAAATAGTTAGGGAGCTAACTAGTTTACTTACTTCTGATTACAGAAAAGTTAATTACTTTTATTACCTTCTTATACAATTTTGGAAAATTATTTCTACGCCTGATGCTTTGTTTCAATTTTCCCCAAATCAACTCGATGGGATTGAAAACACAAAAATAGGGAGGAAGTCTCAGTATGGTATGTCCATACTTTTCAGCAATACTCTCAAGGGCATACACTTTTTCAAATGTTTTTGTCTGTAAAACTTCAAGTAGTTGGTTTTCAGTATAGTAATCTTCAAAATCCATTAAAAAATTTTGTAGTTCATCTTTCATCAAATTTGTATTCGGTACTTTGATAAGCTTTCGCGAATAATAGGAAGCGTTGTCAAGAACTATTACACTATTTGTATCCAAATTAGGGATCAATGTGTTTTCAAACCATTCCTCAAAAATATTGCAGTCCTCAAGTTTTTTCCCCGTAATTTCAAAGAACTCGGAACCCATCCTTTACTTCCTCCGCATTGCACAATGATTGGTCGCGATTCTTTGTTTGCAGGCATATTAGGCGTACGCATTCTCGAACCACCAGTCCCCCTCTCGTAACTTTATCGTGAGCGCATACCAAGTTTCGTCCAAATAAAAAATTTGTCGTTGTTCTTGTCTATATTTACTTATTTGTTCTGAGTATTTTTTATGCAATTCCACTATTCTTCTGCTTTTTATAACTGCTTGACGTTTGTTTATTATTTTAAATCTAAATCCTAGTTTCTTTATCCAATTCTGAAGTCTTTTATTACAGCAGCTCACGTTATGGCCAGAAGTATCCAGTTTCTACCTCGTGAGTTCAGTCGTATATTGTTTTTTTCAATGATTTTATTAGATGAACATCTAAAGGTTTTGGTAATCCTGTATCACATCGCGTATTGCGTTCATACGGTTTGTTTTTGACTATTTTACGTACAGTTGCGAAAGAAATTTCGGTCAAATCTGATGTTGCTTGTAGTGATTGGCTTCCCTCGAAACCAAACTTGAGATGTTGATTCTTATATGCATTGAAACATACTCTTTGTGTTTCAATATTCACATTCATCCGAATCTTATTCACTGGTATATCCTTTTCGCATTGTTCACCATCACTATTGGATTCACTAGACTGGAAAAAGTCTGCGTCGTTATCATACCCGTTATTAATATTAGTACTTTACGCCACACTTTAAACAGATAACAAAAATTTTAAGTAATTATAATGCACCAATATCAAATTTCAACACTCAAATTGAAATAAGTACCTGAACTGAACACGACGGCGATAACCAATCTTGCACTCCCGATTTCTATTCGTTACAGTAACATGACCTTAAATTTAATTTTATTACTCCTCCGCCAATAATAAAACTCGGTTAGTAAAAATTATCCAATACGAACCGCAAGTCTACAGTCCACGTGTACTAGTTTGCTGCCGGTTCATTTCTATGAATTGGTTTTTTTGGCCTTGAGAGTTTGCCGCCATATTTTAAAAAAATCTGTTTAAAAATCTGTTTTTCCGTTAATCAGCTGTCGCATCTCTGCGAACGACAACTGTGAGAAGTTCAGAAACTTGTGCGAGCTAATGACTTACGAGGTCTTACCTTTTAACGTGTGATTCCTAACACGGTGTAAAATACTGTTTACCTCGACTATACCTACTACGTTATCGGAATATTTTTCTGGCTTTGTAGTCTCAGGCAAACTGATAAAGCAGTTGTAGCCAAACATGCACTCGAAGACATATACGTTGTTTTGTTCGATGAAATGCAAAGATTTGACAAAACTCTGAATTACTATCCAATGATATATAGGGAGGCTATAGAAAATAAAAACAGAAAATTTCAATCGAAAAGAAGGCGTAATCAACATAAATAAAATCTGACAACCAGTTCGTTTAATTCAAATAATAGGAACGAGGTCAGTCCCACCACCGATGGTATAATACCGGAGATAATATATGTAGTATCTGCCGTGACGACAACGAGGAAATTTCGTCCTTTGCCTCATCGCCTTTGATAATGTCTACCAGAGTTGTAGTTGAAACGTCAGCTTTGTCATGGTCTTTCATCAGATATGATTTCTAAGTATAACTAGAAGGTGTTAATAAACAAATATTATGTATAAATGTTAGATAATACTTACAAATAAAGAAGATCTCAATAGGCTGAAAGATTTTTGTGAAAAAATGTAGCAGGCCATTATCACAAAACTGGTCATAAAACACCAAGTAACGGTAGTAATGAAGGACTGAAGTGACGGGCCTAAAACGGAAGTATACTGAAGTCCAAAATTGAGAGCTAGACTCTGGCAAAAAAATCCCAATACCTAAAAATGAAGTGATAAAAAATGTATGTTATGTGTTCGCATCGTGTCAAATTTAAAATGTATAAATAGAAATACTTCAAACCCCGCCAACCCCCATTGTTTGATTGGCAACTTCTTAGTGAAACTATATTTGGGGGCGTCAATTTGGCCAGTCTATACTTCTATTTCTCATTAGGTAATTTCAGAGTGGGGGAAAAGGACGTTTCACAGATATTTTGAACGAATATAAAAGCCTCTATTCACACCTCCTGTCGTAGTACCCAACAAATCTGACATTGAGTTTTCTCTCTAAAGTTTTACAGAAACGATTTTGATTCAAAAACTGAGAGTAAAAGCCTGAAGAAACTTCCGAACCAAATGTTGAATTTTGAAAATAGATCTTTCAACAAAAAAGTACCACTGATAATTTTGAAAAAAAAAATTCAGAACATGGCTATTTTAGGTTGAAAATGAAATATTTTTCAGGTCTGACATTAAAATGAAATGATATACTGAGTATTTCGATTAAAAAACTTGGAAAATATTTAAAACGCAAATAGGTGATTCTCCATCGGATATCGGGGAAAAACAAATCATTTTTGCTGAAAACAATACATCAGAAATTAATATTTTTTTAAAAATCTGGTAACATTTCAGATTATGTGAATGAATGATTCACCCTATATTTGTATATCTTTCATAATTTTTGTTTTCAAATTGTTCCAATAGAAGTTCAATTTCGATGGAAATTATGGCACATAAAATTAGAAGTTCACACATTGAAGAAATATTTTGTTAAGAACACCATCTCTAGAAATATATTAGCCCTGATTTGAATCACTATTTCAATTTTTCCATTTTCATATTGCCAGTATAGTTTTTTAGAATCGTGTTTATACCTGAAGATCTCTTGAATCTCGATTGAATAGAGGACATTTTTTATTTTCGCAAATATAAGGAAAACTCACGTAAAAATATAGTTTTAGCTGTTTTTTGTATATTCTCCAGTTTTATATTGTTCCCATCCTATTTGTTTTTTTTTATTTTCTGATTGTTTTAAGTATCTACTTGCATGACTATGATCACAATTAATTTTGAAAGGTAAACTAGAATATTCCAGGTTTATATAAATGAATCGAGATTTCATAGTCCAGTGTGAAAATGCCTTTTCGAAGGTTTTCAAATGACCTATTCAATGAATTTGTGACTTGAAAGGGTTATATATTTAGGAGTGACAAATTTTTGAGAAGGAAAGTTTTTGACTTTTTACTACTCCATCTTGATACAGAAAAATGAGGGAATCTTCCAAAAAAAGGAAGGAAGCTATCAATTTCCCTTCTTTGGGAGATTTCCATATTTTCTTGTATCAAGATGGAGAAGTAGGAAGCCAAAAACTTTCTTTCTCAAAAATTTGTGACTGTTTTCCAAATTGATATCTCATATGTTCAACCTAGGTTAGGTTAGTGGAGTTGAGCAATTTCAGTGTCATTGAATATTCAATAATTTCGTTACTAGTGTTTAATATGTTCTTTCAAATTGATGTATGGACTTTTTTGTGAAGCAGAACATAGTATCAGTTCATGCCATCTTAATCAAGACTATCAAGATCGTGAATGTTATTATAATTTTATTAAAACTCTATATAGGCCGTTTTTTAGCTGATTTCATTATTGCTATCCCGGAAAGGGTAAGACCTACAAAGTAGCTTACATCGAACAAAAGTTACCTATTTTGGAGAACCAGAATAATCTCTTCTCAGATTCACAATATCAGTGGTTGTTTTTGACATTTTTGCCAAAAACTAGAATTGTAGATTTTCGTTTTTTGGCCCTACCGCCCCCATTTCGAATGACATAAAAAAAGCAGAGGAACTTTCAATACCGTTTCATATTTGTCATAATCTGATATAAACCAATTTGCAATGCGACGTTTCGTTCATTATATTCATCAACAACTTTAATTTCAAATACGTACATCTATTTAATAATAATTTTCCCCAAAATAGTAAACTTTTGTTCAATGTAACCGACCTCGTAAGTCTCACCATTTTCGAAATAACAATAGTGAGATCAAATGAAAAAAAACGGCCTTTTTATTATTGTAATATCGTCAGTAAATATTTCAATTTTTTCTTGCAAGTGCATATAAGCTAATGAATTTGAGATTAACAAGAAACAGTGGTGGTCCTAGAATCGATCTTTGGTGAACGCCACATGAACCTGTATTGGAGAGGTCAAGCGTTCCCCTGTACTAAAAATAGTTTTCATGACTCCTATGATACCTGTGAAAATGGGCATTTTGATAAAAATGCACCTTTACCTGAGCTTCTGAATCAAAATATAGATGTAGATTTAGATACCTATGTCTTCCCCAACAAGAATAATATCGTGATCCATGTATCGTAATAGACATCCACCAAAAAAAATATTGGAAATAAAAACCATTACTTACGATTTCGGCTAATTTGATCATTCCATGTTCTGTTTTCAGAATGTCCAAGTGTATACATGTGCAACAACGACAGCAGCAACAGCTAACTCCGTTTTGACCTCCAGGAATTGTAACTATAGTGGGACCCCGCGACATATTTTTTTAGTGGATGGTATATCACAGTATTTCGTAGGTGTTGTATAGAGTACTGACAATTTCAAACTGTATTCCCTGATGGCACACGACTGGGCGTATAAACAACGCAGGAGCAACAAACTTCGTAGGGGATGGACTATTTTTGGAAATAGGGAATGCAAAAGTATAAATATACGGTCTTTCCTGTGATGAATTGTTTTTTATCGCCTTGTTTTAAAATTAGTGCAATGCGTATGAGTGTCAATGAATGTGCTGGTTTCCGTTTTTATATTGTGTATACGAAAAATGTTTCATTCTCTTTGCCACAATAATGAATGGAAATATAAATGTAGCAAGGCATGTGGCTTGACCCAGTGCGACTCGATTCAATGTTTTGATTATCTCGGATTATGAAATTATAAAGAGTGTTTTTTAAAAAAGATTGCAAGTCTTTTGTTTTTAAGATGTGGGGTATCGAAATTTTATTTCAATCTTGGTTTTTCTCTAGTATTTGAAAAACATGTCGATGTTTGTACGAAAATTGGAAAATGATGTGTTTAACCTTAAAAAGACTACATTTAATCTTAGTTCCGCTCCTACTTGTAGAGGACGCTACATATAAATCTTTCTATTTTGAAATCAATTCCATTGTTATTTAATACGTAAAAGTTACCGTTTTCGCGACATCTTGATTCAAAGTATTCAATGTGTTTCGGATAGTGGAGCAATTATGAAAAACAACTTTTTTACTCAACATAAAAACAATTCAAACGTTAAGTTTACAATAACAATAGACATTGGAATGCTAGAAAAAGAAAAAGTTTGAGTCACAAAATGAAATTATGCCTATTAAATTATATAACGAACTCCCGATTTCCACTGAAAAAATGATCAAGTCTTTACAAAATAAAAAACAACAATTGATATTTGAATTACTGTATATGCTAATCTGGGCGATTGAATCTCTTATACTTTATTTTACATCAGTTAAATGACCTTATACACTCTAATTCTTTTCACTATTTTTAGGCAAAATGATAGGTCTTTTTATCTCAACGTTTAGATTTATTCGCCAAACATTCTGAGCTTCATTTATTCCATTAGGATTCAATCTATCTTCATATTTAAAATGTTTATTTCTTCATTTGGCAATGAACCTCAACTTATGATGCACTGTTTGGAACCTTTGGTTTAGTAACGAATATTACTGGAGTTTTTTCCCCCAACACCAAATCGTTATTTTTACACCTCGACAAGTGTTTCGATCACCATGTGATCATCTTCAAAGAGGAAGATTAAAACTCATATACGACTCTTCCGAATCTTTTGTAGCAGTATCAGTCACCTACGCTTAGGTTAGGTCCAAAGTGAGTGGGTCTATTCGACCCTCCACCGCAACCCGCGAGGGTTTATTGTGGCTCACACCTATTCACACTCGGCCAACTAAACCCAATAAAGACACTCCGAGTCTCTGAATATGATGATTCAAATGACAGTGACCTGTAAAAAGGCCAATTCTGGAAGATTCTTCCATAAGTCCATACATGTTCTTGTCACCCAGGTGTTGAATCTTTTTTTGGCAAAGCCTAAAGGTATGCCAATGATTCTGGTCCGATGAAGCTACTGCAGCTCCGTCCTTTGCAAAGGAGTCAACAGCCTCATTGCCTTTCAGGCCAGTATGGCCAGGAATCCAGAATCTGTTAGATCTTCTTATCGAGGAGAGTCGTTTTTGGCAATTTGCTACCAATTTAGACACTGCTCGGTAGGAGCCAAGACCTTCCACCGCATCAGCCACGTACGCATTACTTTTCAAGGCTCATTTTTTCCAATACACACAGTGCTCAGGAAAGAAATTACAAGGTAACTCCAAATGGGCCTGACAACGAAAAATGTCCTGGATAATTCAGGAAAAACGCAAAGTGAAATCGAGCTAATAAAAGTGTAAGGATAGCTCAGGACTCCAGAGAGCCTTCAACAATATCAGGGATATACCGGGGTCCTTAGTTTCTGTGGATCAGACTACATTGGAACCACAAAAAAAGTATCTAATTCTCTGAAGACAAGACAAATTGTCGCCCTGAGGCATACTAACAAATCCACTGTTTCGAAACATGTACTGGGAGAAGGCATCCACGTTTCCTCGTTTAAAGAGACACACGTGTTAGATAGAACAAAGATCTACTATCCAAGACTATATAGAGGGGCGATAGAAATATAAAACACCAACAATTTCAACAAAAAACAGAGAAAATTAACATTGATAAAGTCTGTGTGCCTGCGCAAAATTTCACACGTAAAAGGTCATTTATTTCAACCAATAAAAATCAAGCTCTCCCGCTATTGAGTCAATCGGGACAGTTTGTCCTTTGCTTGTTTGCATTTTTTTAATAATTTTGACACACTCATCATTTTCTTTATCAAATATTTGTCTTATTGAAAATTAATGACGATATTTGGTTTTTTCTGTTTGAGGAGAATTTCTACTGAGAAACCATCAATTTTTTATGTTTTAATTAGCAATTCCTAATCACACAGTTTCATTTCACATACTATACAACTTGTATAAATACAATTAGACAATATTATATATTAATACAAAAAGTATTCATTCAATAATTGAAACCTTACAAAATACGAAGTATGCGTACATAAAAGGCACATCGATTTGTTTAGTTACATTATGGCAGCACTTAACTGAATCTGTGTTTAAAAATATATATTCATGTCAAAGAGAGATAAATATACTCACAAAATACTGTTGCTTTATACTTGTATCTTTATACTTGTTCAAGATGTGAACATATTTAAAACGATGAGTTTTAATTGATTAAAAATGACTATTCTATTTTTTATAATTAAATGAGAAAAAAATCAAATGGCGCTAGATTCAATATCAATGATGATAGTTTGAAAATCAATAGAAACAAACTAACTTAAAAGTTAACATCAAGATGAAGTAAATTAAAAAAATTATTATTTTAATTGACTTGAATAGTTTGAGAATGTACAGGTTTCAAGAGATTTTTTACTGCAAAGTGACTCAAAATTAATATACAAAATGTGGTAAAAAAGTTTTTCTGCATTACAAAAATAAATAATAAATAACGAGGTGAATTATATAACACTTAAAGTCCTCTGTAACTCCTTAAGGCGAATATGGTACTCAACAGGTACAAAGCAGAAACAATAAGTCCAATTATCTGAAAAATAAATACATTTTGTTATCATTTAAATAATAAAACCTTATAGACCACTTGAAGAGATTTGTCGTCTATGTTTCACTACAAACTTCATCGCAAGGCAACTAATTAGATGAAACAAGAGCCCAAACAAAGGTCGCTGTCAAAACTATGTTCGCTTATCTTAAGATATTCGTGTCGATCTCATAGATGTCGTTTGTAGGATGTGATGATATCGCCATTTTACTGAGGCTTTTCCTTCAAGAACAGTGGAGTGCAAAATTGCATTTGATATTTGATATTGGGTTATGAATGTTTTGTTTTCGGCTCCGGTTTCATTAAGTAATGTTGGTTGCCAACTTTCAGGTAATCTACATTTATTATATAGGCGAATTACTTAGGAATGCTACATCTGAAATATAATCATAAACTCTCTAAATTCTAGATGTCATAGAATGGAATATTTTCTTTGTTGCCTGCAATTATCTGAGTTATATCTGTTTTTCTGTTCTCATAGGCAAAATGTTGAGAACCCGTGTGCCTAACATTTAGAAGAAAATGGTAGCAATGCTTTTCATAACTGAATAATATTTAGTCGAATATATGTCCATGGCTTTGATTGTTTTTCACTCTCACAAGCGATAAGGATTAAATATTTTTTCTTTGCTTTCTCAGGAGAGCTGATGCCCATCTACATTTTCAATTATGAATGAACTGACCCGTTTATTCATGAAAATTAATTACACTAACCATGATAATAATTACACAATTTCACAAACATTTTCATTTCTAGACCATTTCGCTAACACCGCAGCTTCTCAGTAGAAATGAAATGATTCATTTCTACCGTCTAGAAATAAAAATGATTGTGAAAATTGTGTGATCATTATCATGAATGTTCGTTTGATATTTTCAATATTGTTTACATGTGTGTACTTGAAGATACATCTCTTAAAATCGGTCTACTATATTGAATCATAACTGACTTTACAAATGATAGCTTTATGATATCTCTTCTACTAACAGATGCTTTATCACTAGATGGCTTTGCATGTATTATGACTTTCAATAGTTGTAGGTGGAAGTACGATAAGAATTCTAGTTTGAATCCAAATTTAAACCCAGGCAGCTAGGCTTGGTGAGGTGAGAGATTATGTGTTGATTGCATGATGAATGTAGAGTGAATGGCATATCTGAGTATATGAGGGATGCTCAAACATATATAGTCTCGCAGCATAGGTTCAACAACCAATTCGAAATTTCATTGTCAGAAACAGAAGTGATCTAGTTCACAAACTATAGAGGGCTCTTATGACTCCAAGAAAAATGATACTTTTTGAGTTAAAGTTTTTGGTAACTTACCGCCGCTGCAAAGTAAGGCTCATAATCTCTGCTATAATGTTGTCTTTTGTAGTGATTCACTTCTACTATGAAGGTCAGACCAGCGGCCAGATACAAAACGAAAGCGAAACCATGGTATACCACTTCCTAAAAAACAAATTAAAGCAATTACAGGGTTATTTACTCAAGTTGTGAGACAATGTATTGATTTTCTGTAATAAACCCGACTATAATGGAAGTGTGTTTCGACATTTATGGTAATCGGCTGGGTCAGATTTTTAAATGGTGATATTTTGTTGGAATAAGTGAAAGTAACACTGTAAATTACTGAAAGATGAAACTGAAACTGATGCACAACTACTGCATCCACATAACAGAACTGCGACATTACTATCGACGCGCTTTTTACTACATTTTATCAATCAAGTAAGAACTATACTAATCTATCTTCGGCTAGTTATATCTTATAGGATGAAAACATAATTTTTGTTAGTTTTGTTGATCGAAGAATATATATAATTACATTAC